>OY783209.1:19819599-20129185 GCA_963678705.1 Panorpa germanica | reverse complement strand
AACAAAACAAAATAAAATAAATTATATTACTATGCGAGAATTATATGATGAGCAAAAAACCAGACGACGAGCAAATTATAGAATTAGGGGCAGTTATATCAGTTATCAATTGTAAAATTTTATGAAAATTAGAAATTGAAAAATTGAAAAAGGGGGTGGGTGGGGTGTCAAGAAAATTAGAGGGTCCGGTAGAGGAAACTTTGGAAATATGTTATTACAAAAAAAAAAAAATTAAAAATTTAATTAAAATTTTATTTGGATTGGCACAGGGGCGGTTTTTGCCGAGGGTAAAAATAAAAAATATAAAATACCGACCCTAAATTTATAATATTTATATTTGATATTGTTTTAAAACAAATTAACAAATTTTTTACACTTTAATATTTTCTAATTCATTCACATAAAACAACAATAGTTAGTTAGTTAGTTATTTACTTACCTGTAAATAATGTCACCTAACATACAACGCGTTCTTAAACATATATTATTTATTTTTCTTTTTCTTGATCGTTGAATTTTGAATAGCTAGTTGATCGCTTTTAGAATACCTATAACAGAAAGAAAAAAAAAAACTAAACTAAACTGTATAAAAAAAAATCTAAATAAATAAATAAAGAAAGAAATTTAGATAAACAATAATATTACTTGCTTTTTCATTTAACTCAATTATATAATTAATTACTGTACTACATTAATTTAACATATACAAACATTTTCACATTTTTTTTCTTTTGCCAGGTAAATATTCGGGGATCTGTGTATATTCTGTCATATTAAAATTATTATTTTCATTAAAAAAAAATTCTCTCTCTATCACCACCACCTCTCCTCAACTCAAACCGTATTCGAACCCATGAACATCTATCTAACATAAATATAATCAACAAAAAATACAATCAACCCCACCACACACACCAACACATGTAAACCAAATTCAACCCATCCCCCAAATAATCAACAATCACCTGAATATATAATACAACATACGTTACACTATATCCATCTCACACGTACTACCCTATACTATACATCACATCACTCCATCTCTTCTCTTATTATTGTGCATTTTATTATATTTTTTTTTTGATTCTCTTTTTAATTTATATGTGTGCCTTTAAAAAGGCAATTTTTTGTTGTATATCATCAGTATAAGATAATTTACTTAGAACTTGTGTACTTGGTTACAGCTTTAGTTCCTTCACTAACAGCGTGCTTGGCAAGTTCACCAGGTAAAAGTAGACGTACAGCAGTTTGAATTTCCCGACTGGTGATTGTTGAACGTTTATTGTAGTGTGCCAATCTTGATGCTTCAGCGGCAATTCTTTCAAAAATATCATTAACAAAACTGTTCATGATACTCATTGCTTTACTGGAAATACCAGTGTCGGGATGAACCTGCTTCAATACTTTGTAGATGTAGATAGCATAACTCTCCTTACGTTTACGCTTCTTCTTCTTATCTCCTTTAGAGATATTCTTCTGAGCTTTCCCAGCTTTCTTTGCTGCCTTTCCAGAGGTTTTGGGTGGCATTTTGATCCTTTTTTACTAGATACTAATTTTACTTAATAGCAAACTAAAAGACGGGCACCACACCGGCCGAACTGCGACTACGTCACCACAACCACGACTTGGTCCCAGGAGATTGACCTCCCCACAGAGTGTCTCCCATCCAAGTCATGGCTGCCCACAGTGATGCTTAACCCCAGTGATCGAACGAGAACTGGTGGGTTCAACATGGTATGGCCGTTGACATTTTTTGTTTCTTTTTTTTTTTTTTTTTTTTTCTTTTATTTTTTTTTTATTTTTTTTTTTATTTGTTTTTTTATTTGTTTTTTTTTATTTTTTTTTTACTGAAGTGTGCTCGCCTGGAATGGTAATGGTAAGCGGTGACACCGAACACTGCGCACCATTGGCTAGGGAAGTGCAATGTCAACGAAAACCCCATACGCATACCCCTGTCGCCGCGGTTCAAATGACGTGTGCACGACGGCACCGAACCACGACTACAGTCACCACAGCCTCAGTTTGGACGGATGACTGAGATGACACCCGTCCAAACTGTGACTGCCCGCTGTGATGCTTAACCCCAGTGATCGAACGAGAACTGGTGGGTTCAACATGGTATGGCCGTTGACACAAATAATGTTATATTACTTCATAAGACTGAAAGGAAATGTAAAAAATAATATGTTATATTACTTCATAAGACTGAAAGGAAACGTAATAACAAATGATATAGTGAAAAAACAAAACAAAAAAATTTATATAAAAAAAAAGGTTTTTCATCCCTGGAAATTTTGGGTTGCCCATCACTGAGAAAAAAATTATTTTTTTTAAATTCATAAAAAAAAAATATTTACTATTATTTTATATTATTAATAAATTAAGGAGGTATAGGACATAAACGTAAATGATGAAAACGTCGTGAAATTTGGAGGGTCGATATAAATAATTAAAATACATGCTGTCTCAAAACTTTAGAGACTGAGGGTTCATAGTTTTCTTTTTATACATGATTAAAAATAGTCATTTTCCATACAAATCATAATGTTTAGCTCAATTTCACCACATAATATAACTTTTAACTATTGAAAAATGGTGACACGGCTTTCAAAAACTAGATGTATATAAAAGAATCTTTTCTGTAACTATTGCAAAAAGAAAATTATTAAAAGGATACCTATATACGAAAATATTTAAATAAAACCAGTAAGAAACAGTAATTGTGGGTTATGAGCCTGCGGCAACGTTGCAAATCCCAATTTGAGCGGGAAATTCAAAATATCAATAAATATTATATAAAATATAACAATTTATTTGTCGAAGAATCAAATCACGCATGCGTTAACACACGTAAATTTACTGCGTTGCTAAATTTATTATTCCTTTTTCAAAATATTTAATTTGAATTTAAATTTAATTAATATAAATTTGATATTAATTATAGGTAATTTTTAATTTATTAAACTATTATATATGCATAAAAAAATCATTGTAACAAGCAAAAAGCAGTTTAATAGGGAATTGAAAAATTCATTTTCAAAGTTACAGAGTCTCAATATTTGTTCGGCACTCATATTTACTGTACCTCCCCAAAATACAAATTTACACACACACACACACCACACAGTACAACACAACACAACAATGAAAAATGAATTATCAATTTTAATGATCAAATAAATAAATTATATGCTACATTTTAAAGAAACAAGAAAGTATGCGGTTATTATAACAATATTAAAAACATTTAACATGCGATCTAAAGGAGCTATTTTATTTAGATTTAAATGTCAAAAATTAATGTGGAAATCTAAGACAATGTTGTTTTGAATAAGAGTCAGTGAGTGAGCATGCACTGCATACAGACAAAAAATTGGCAAAAGAATATCTAAATTCAGAATTATTTAAAATGGATTTTTCTTTATATAATTAAAAAATTGAACAATAAATAGTTGTCTATATCATATTGCGAGGGCTATAAACGAATTAATATAAATATATTAAAATTTGTTTGTAACAGTACCTTATATTTTGTAACTTTTCTTTCAGAATATTTGTATTTTTCTTTGTAGATATACTCGTACATACTTCAATAGACATTTAGACTATTCAGTCTCATCACACAAATGAATAAATATATGTATACTACTACTATGGTTGTTATTCTTGTTGTCAGTTCCTCTTATGTTAACATAAATAATATCATGTACTTGTGGAATTAATAGAAAAACCAATCTACAAAAAAAAAAATGTATGTAGTTACTTTGTATTATATAAAATACATTTAATGATGATTGACACACAGTGTATTATTTTCACGATCTATCAGTACTACTTTTAAAAGATTAAGCTTTTATTATATTTGTTTGGGTGGTTTGGGTGTCTATTAATTTTCATAATGTATATAAGTTTGCTGATGTTTCGTTTATAAAACCATTGGTAATTATTTAATCCTTTATTTGAAATATGAACTATTGCGAAAAATGAACATGCTTTTATAAACTATAAAAAATGAATGAATAACTAAAACAAAATGATTCAAGTTAATATGATTTACAAAATTAAAAGGTGACTTAGTAGATAATAAAATAATTTAATCATAAAAGAAATTTATAAATATTTAATAGAAGGTAAATATTTAGTTGTTTCTTTAACAATACTAATAATAAAACAATATAAGATAACTAACTAACTAAAACAAATTAATTAATTAATGAATTGAGTCGAAAAATGTTAACTTTGTCAAATTTTCATAATTTTGACCTTAAATTTTAACTGAATATTATATATACATTCACACACACATATATATTCATTAACTATTTCATTAGCGTTTAAATTCAGTAAATGACTGTCATAAAAGCTTTTAATCAAGGTGTGTTCAACAAGACAAAATTATTTATTAATAAAAGGAGAAAAACCATCTTCTTACCATTTTTATGTTATCATCTCAGAATATAATGTTAATAATCATCAGATAATATATGGCAAAAATCCAGCAGATAGAGAAGTGAGTGAGCAAGCAAGCAAGCAAGCAAGCAAGCTAGCTAGTAACCAATTAACCAAATAGTCATAAATTAATTAATTTTGATCATATATTCACAATGGTATGTAATATGGGAGACAGGAGGCACTATTATCACATACGAGAAGAAATATATCTGTAACAAATAATCTTAAATTAGGTATTAACGAAATAATAACAGTAATTTTGTTTTTATTTTAATTAGTTTGTATAAATACTAAACTTTTTATTGTAATTATTATTAGATTAGTCTTCACCCATAGTACTTGAAAGTACTAAATTCATATTGGTTTGTCCATCAACTGCTTATGTTTGTAGAAAGTATAGTTGCTTGTCCACACATAATATTACAGTAAACTGCTTCTGCTACTGAAACAGAAGTAAATTTATCATTGTCTATCCTAAATACTCTTTCAATATCAATTTAAAATATTTATTTCACATTTTGTTTTTTTTTTTGGTTTGATAAATGCCAAAATCAAAATTTAAGTAAGAAAATTTCTTTTCTTGTAAAAAGTAACTCATCAAACTATATGTAATTATATATATATATATATATATATATATATATATATATATATATATATATATATATATATATATATATATATATATATTATATATACATTTATATATATATATATTTATATTGTTACGAATTTACGTAATCGTCGCATGATATAGAGATCACGGCGAAATAAACAAAAGCTAGATAATTTCAATTGTTTATATAGTTAAGATTGTAATTGTTTTAGTAGTAGGAATTAGAATTGTTTGAGTTGTGAGTATTGTAATTTTGGTGGATAAAAATAAGCGGTCTAATTAAAAGTAAGAATCATTAGGATTTTTATAAATGTGGCTATTATTAAAGTTACAACGCGACTAATTTGATAAAATATAATTTGAATTTGATGAAGCATTCAATAATTAAAAAGGAAACACGCCGTCGCCTAGAAAAAGTGTTATATCAATATATGCTTCAAATTCAAAGACTTTTGGCCTCTTCCGATTTTTCGCTGATATTCCTGGAAATCCGTAATTTTGGAAAAATTATTTGAAAAGGTGGGTGGCGTTGAGAAATAAAATATGTTATTAACAAAGAGAAACTTAAAATTCAAAAATTATATTTGAGGACACGGGGTGTGGTTTTTGCTGAGTGTAAAAATTGGACTAGAAAGTTGATATTTCATATATGGACACTAACTTTAGTACCTGATTTACAAATCGAAAAAAAAAATTGGCCAAATAACGCATAAATTGATAATATTAGTCATTTTATATGAAAAATTATTGGTTTTTATATGTAAAATTTATATTGAATGAGTTAAATATTTCAATTTAAAAATTGAAGTAAAATTTGAAATGAAATTCAATTCACATAAAAAGGACAGTAGTCGTCGCTTGTGACAGCAGCAGCAGCAGTAAACCAGTTATAAACACTGTTTGTTGCAAAAGAGGTAAATTGCATATACAAAAAAAAAGAAAGAAAGAAAGAAAATAAACAAATTATATTACCTTTTCGTTATCTTAATCTTCTATTATGTTTGTTTATGATGTTTATAATGGGCAATAACAGTAACCAAAACATTACAGGTAACGTCGTAACATAATGTCATTATGTTATTCTTATTGTAAAAGGATAAGCAAATATTTCTTTTGTGTAAAATATACCTGTTGAAAATAAATAAGTTAGAATAAATTTTGGCGATAAATGTCATGTATAGTTACACTATTATTTACCAGTAATGATTTCTAGTTTTTGGTCTATCTACTTCATTTTTATTTTCTAATTGATTATGAATTAGTACACTGTTATATCTTGCTGACTGACGACAATAAATGTAATAATATTGTATTAAATTTTTAATAACTATTATAAAATTTATAGGTTATAATATGTAAATCAATATGAATACTATACTTAAATGTAAAACTTACTTTATAAACTATCTTTAAAATTAACACAATTTTATAGAAATATATGTGAGAAATGTTATTGATTGATATATTTTATATTGATACATATAAAACGCACATGGAAAATGTATAATTGTTTTACGTTGTTATAAAATAAACAGAGAGAGTATACATACGTTTGGAAGAAAAAGAAAAGAAAAAAAAAGAACCGCAACAGGCGTACCAACAATTTAACTTAATTTACAAGAGCGCTATATTCAAAAATTTATTCAAATTTCATCTTAGAATATTATGTCTCTCTTGTAAAATATTTAAAATTTGTATTTGTATTTGTTTTGCTCGAGATACCATTATATGGTGATAACAAATAATATAAATAAAAAGAAATAATAAGCAACAAATTTAAATATAAACAGTAATAAAATCATTTTAATTTTAATATACTTTATTATATTTAAATATTACTCAATCATAAGTACTTAATATTGATATTACGCAGATATTGAATATAAAATATACTAAATACTATATATAATTAATGTAATTATAGATTGGCTAGCTGTAGTACTGCTGCTTTCTCTAAATAAAAATAGTACTATTTATTTATTAAAAAAAATATGGTTTTCATTACATTAAAAGTGTTTTGTTTATTGTTTTTCTGTAAAATAAAGAAGAATTCCTTTCCATTTTGATCGATCGTTGTGACGACGATCGACGAAAAAAAGTAGAAATCTGTAATGTAAGTAAAACAGGTACCTGTCCGTTCAATGTTTGTGTATATGGTAAATGTTAAAGCAAAAGAAAATCTTGTATTCCAAAATTTATTTATATCTAATATTTCATATTTCTTCAGTAATAATATAATTGAATGAGTACTAATATTTCTAAGAGTATATGTGTTATAATATTAAAAAAAAAGGAAAATTTATAAATGAAAATCATTATATTTTAATGATTTATTGAAAAGATATAAATATTTAAAGTTGAAATTAAAAAAAAAAAGAAAAGAAATAATAGCATAACAGCCGTGTGTGTATGATTGTATGGTGAAATATTTGAAAAATGTGATTGATTGTATGGTGTAGGTGGGTAGGTAGCATATGAAAGTTTCTATGTCCGAGTACAATTTCCTACAAACTACCTTATTAAGTTTGTTTGTTTGTTTGTTTATTTATTTATTTTGTTCTGTTCCATCTGTTATTTATAAATTGAGTGAGCGACTAATTCAAACATACAGAGACACCCGTTATAGTCAAAATCACGATAGATCGGCGGTGACTTATACTTAAAAGAGGTTATAAGAGCGGTATAAATTTATAATACGATAATGAATTTTGTTTTATTCGTTTCTATATACATTTAACTCGTAACTTCAACCATACTTAGTATTTTATTGGTTGCATATTATGTTTTGTGAAAATAAAACAAAAAAAAAATTTTTGTCTTAAATTATGACAAAAGAAAACAAAACAAAACAAAATAAAATAAATTATATTACTATGCGAGAATTATATGATGAGCAAAAAACCAGACGACGAGCAAATTATAGAATTAGGGGCAGTTATATCAGTTATCAATTGTAAAATTTTATGAAAATTAGAAATTGAAAAATTGAAAAAGGGGGTGGGTGGGGTGTCAAGAAAATTAGAGGGTCCGGTAGAGGAAACTTTGGAAATATGTTATTACAAAAAAAAAAAAATTAAAAATTTAATTAAAATTTTATTTGGATTGGCACAGGGGCGGTTTTTGCCGAGGGTAAAAATAAAAAATATAAAATACCGACCCTAAATTTATAATATTTATATTTGATATTGTTTTAAAACAAATTAACAAATTTTTTACACTTTAATATTTTCTAATTCATTCACATAAAACAACAATAGTTAGTTAGTTAGTTATTTACTTACCTGTAAATAATGTCACCTAACATACAACGCGTTCTTAAACATATATTATTTATTTTTCTTTTTCTTGATCGTTGAATTTTGAATAGCTAGTTGATCGCTTTTAGAATACCTATAACAGAAAGAAAAAAAAAAACTAAACTAAACTGTATAAAAAAAAATCTAAATAAATAAATAAAGAAAGAAATTTAGATAAACAATAATATTACTTGCTTTTTCATTTAACTCAATTATATAATTAATTACTGTACTACATTAATTTAACATATACAAACATTTTCACATTTTTTTTCTTTTGCCAGGTAAATATTCGGGGATCTGTGTATATTCTGTCATATTAAAATTATTATTTTCATTAAAAAAAAATTCTCTCTCTATCACCACCACCTCTCCTCAACTCAAACCGTATTCGAACCCATGAACATCTATCTAACATAAATATAATCAACAAAAAATACAATCAACCCCACCACACACACCAACACATGTAAACCAAATTCAACCCATCCCCCAAATAATCAACAATCACCTGAATATATAATACAACATACGTTACACTATATCCATCTCACACGTACTACCCTATACTATACATCACATCACTCACTCATCATCATCAAGGTTTTTCTGATATAAATATATATATGTCCACACGGCTGGGTTGTGCTGGGTGGTGCTGGGGGTTGCTCCTGCTCGTGTTCGTGTCCGTGTACAAAATGGTCCGGCGCTCTATCCACTGGGCCAGCGGGACTGCTGTCGGTTGCGAGAACTTTAACAAATGTAATGTGTGTATTGTTCAATACTCGTCCAGTTGCTTTTAAGCTATCTCTGTTGGTACATCTCACTGATCTTATTGTGCTGGTGTTTTCATGTGAATAACGACGTCATTTAATATTACCTGCTAATAACGTGTTAATTATTTATCAAGATAAAAGTAGGAGAGTTCAAATAAATATTATGTGAATATAACAGTGTTTTTAAAGGTAATTCTTTAACTTACTTATATATAACGATGTGCATTTGCATTACTTGTGTGTGTCTTTTAATGTTACATGTAGCTATTATTTTTATTGCGCCGTCTGTTTTTCACATATAATTTGTTCCTCTTGATTTTACTTTACTTTCACACAGTCATCTTACTACAAATATTTACTTTTATTGTATACATTTATTTACTTGATACACGTTATCTCTTACTGCACTTAGTGCATTTATTCCTCTATCATTTTGAGTTCTGCAACAAAAATCACAATTTTGAATGTTTCTATACAACAACGAATATATTAAAAAATTAAATCTTAAATATTATTTGTCTCTATACAAACAGTGTACATTACGTTTTGCCAAAATTCATAATTAGGATCCACATTTATATGTAATAACAAACCTTGAACACCAGCTTGTATGCTACAGAGGGCCATTATATAACTATTGAAAACATAACCTAAAATTAACAAATTAAAATAATATACACATTATCTTCTTTTGAAGTAATTACAGCAATACTGTAAAGGTAAAATTAGTTATTATATATAATATAATAGTCTTAAGAGTATGGCATCTACCCATTAACATGTTTTTGTATACAATTAATTCATCACTGTCAAAAAGACTTATACATTTGTTTCATTGATCTAGAACATAAATATTACTGATACTTGTATGTGTATTACTATAACTACAGTGTCACTATGATTAAAATCAGTTACTTTACATCTATCAATTAATGAAATAATCAATTTAACAAATGATTCATTTATTCGTTCTTTTAGTATAATAGTCAAGATTCTTTATACATTAAAAAGTATGTATTATCCTTACGGATTATTATTTATAATTATTTCATTATAAATTTTAGAACAAACAACACAAGAAATAAATCAGGTGACAGCAAATTGTAAAGAACACAAATAACAGATTTTTAAAAAATGGATGAACTTTCTTACAATGATTTCAACAATGATCCATCTGCTTCTATCCAGCCAGCCAAGGTAATATAATTCATTATATCGTTATATGCAGTCTTATCTGTATAAAAACATCAATATTAATATATAATATTAAATTATCACTTATACAAAATTTTAATTATTAAATATACATACACAACTCATGAACCACATTGTCTGTATAGTGTATACATTGTCATCATTAATATACATTCGTTACTTGTTTAAATGTTTACATATTTTATTAAAGAATACCAAAACACCTTTATATTATTAATTTATTAAAAATGAAGTAAAAATATGTGAAATAATAAATATTATTTCACATATTTCTGCATTAACTCAAATAACAAACAACTACGGTTAGTAATACTTTCACAATGCACTTTTTACAGGTTATAAAGCAATGAAGTGCAACATTCTAGAAATATCTATTCACATTCACTCACCCATAACCAGAGAACACCCATAGTACTCAAAAAATAAGATAATATGTATAACTGGTTTCGTCGTGTCATCTCGCTCATACAAGTACTAAATACGTCTCACTCATTTCCTTGCCAGATGTTTTTAACAAATATGTATGTATATTTCAAAATCATTACTTTGTGTCAAATACTCAAACATTTAATATTTATAATTTTTTACAAACAAAAAAACAAGTAAAATCAAAATAAAATAACAATATCTATATTTGTTGCAACTAGTATTAAAATCTAATTATTTTATTGTATTACTGTTGTAGCATTCTCTAAAAATATTACGTTTTGTTTACATTTTGGAATTTCACATTATAACATTTAATATTCAAACCACTATTACTTTTTAAGTTGTATACTTCTTCATTTGCGTTTTTATTAATTTACACATAAATTTAGTTATCTTAATGAATAACTAATTTTTCTATTACATATTTCTTGAATATTTTTCTGCAAATATATCTCAGTGGAATGATAAATACTACAAATAATTGGATTTTATTATAAAACCCATTTAGCAATGATATACACACTTGAAACATTACATATTTTAAAAACTTTTTTTAAGAAATTTAATAATTACACACACTTATTAATTTCATTAATGTTTTGCCAATTAATCATATAAACGGGGTGTAAGTATTAATGCAATCCATCTGTACTTAAAGATGTTACAAACCATACAATGAAATTTCTAAGTATTCTGTCTTTAAATAGATTATTTATTATTGTTTTAGTATTCCAGTGTACAGAATACGTGACAAGAACTATACTAGTGTGTAACAGAAGCAGCAATTCAGAATAAAAGAAAAGGTAAAGGTAAATTTATTCAGGTATAATATCTATAAATATGCACATTTTCTTCTCTTTCTTCTTATACGTATTGTTAATATGTCATTGTTTTTTATTTTAGATACAAAATTTCCCGTTCTATGCTATCTAACATCGCTGTATACAAAATAATATATCATCGATTTATTCTAAGGCTACAGGAAAGAGTAAAGCTTCCGTTTAAAATATATTAAGGAGGAAACTCAGTCATTTGCATATTATCATCCGCACATTATATTTTATTAATAAAGGTATGCATATGCATGTTGGAGAATGTTTAAATTTGCATCGTAATAAATTACATTACGCATACTAAATAGTTTTTCATAACTCTATATCTTCTTTAAATAATAAAATATACTAAATTAAATCTTAATTTAATCAGCATCATTATAATGTTAAACTTTCTTCTATTTTACTAACTTAAACGTAATTGAACCTAAATAAATTCGTTTACAATTTTATTTAAATAGTCATTTTCGTGTTTAATTTAAAGAAGTTCCATTACAAGAATATTTATCGATATTCACAAGCATTTCTAAAATTATATATTGTATTAAATTTACAATAGTTAAGTTTCTTAATTCAATAAATAGTAAATTCATGTTGATAAGCGTTCATTGCCGAAACATTTTCTTTAATTAAAAAAATAAGACAATGCAATGATGCAATATATTTTATTCAAATCGATACGAATAATGTCAATACGATATTATTATTTATTTATTTCGCTGTTGTTTATGGATTTATTATTTTAATGTTTTCTTTAACTTGAATTCCTATACCCACTGCATATAATCTTCCGAATTAAATTTAGAACTTCATAATCTACAAGCAACTTTCACGTTTTTTTATGAACGATATTAGAATTTCAATTGTCGACATGATGTGATGTAGAGGATGCTGCGTGAGCTCTATACAATAACGCCATAAGAAATCAATGTGGTGATAATAGTAGCGGTAAACAAATTTGAAACAATAGCTATTCTTTCTAATAACAGCCTGCTTTAAGTAATGCAGTAATGCTTTTAGTTTCAGATATAACATCTTCAATTGTTTTTATAGAAACAATATACTAATTTGTACCAATTATTAACGAACAACTGTTTGCACAGTTGTAGTTCTGTTTAATATTTAATACATATATACACAATGGGCTTGTGTCCTCATTTTTTAGTGGTCGATTTTTCAATTGTTGATTGAAATTGATGTTAATAAATGTATATTGGCGTGTCTATTTTATTAAATATCTAAATATTAACGAAGATATAGCAATTAAAAGTTTGAATTGTACTTTTAGCGCTAGAAATGGTCGGCTATATTTGTATGACGTGAAATGCATTTTAACATCAGTTATTTGTTGAGTAGGTCAGTGCTGCTTTAATGTTTTGTAGCTGTTGGTAGTCGAAATAATCAAATCAAGTCAAAGAATAATAAGTTTTTATTTTATTTAACCCTGCTAAGGCTATTGGAATTTGCTATTGGAATTTTATTGTTCCTCGAAATAGCTGTAAATAATATTTGATATTTTGATATATAAAAACATATAGCAGAGATTTACTTACTTTTTTACGAGATTACTTTTTTACTTGTTAATATCTCCTAACACATAAGGACTTATTAAAAAATAATTGAACATTTGAGGTTATAGTAACCCACTATATCAATATAAATACACTTTTATAGCAATTAAGACATAGGACATAAGCCCATTAATTCATACATATTTTTGGTGTTCGTATAGTTGCTTCTTAGCAGGCGCTGAATACATTTCAAAATTTATTTCAAATCACACTATTTATATTTCCAGGTAACTCTGCTCTCCTCTCCATTATTACCTGGGGAGGATAGAATACGACAGGTTCCTATGTCATTATATATTCAAAAAATCAAATGCAATTGATATGTTTATATATGGTAACCAGCTTGGCATTGATATTTTTGGACTATACGATTTAATATTAGATATTCCTCACTAGAAGCCATGGTGTATGCTACTAAGATATTCTTGAATGACAAGGGTATGTTTCATGAAATATATATTTTTAAATATTTGTACATATGGCACAAAAAAAGAAATTAGAACACCATTATCATTTTTTTAAATTTTACACTTACATGGGTAGATGACACATAAAATAGTGTGGTATCCATTTGGGAGATGGCATTTCATTAATGTTTCTTTTTTTCGATTGTACATCAATTAAACAAATTACTGAATATTTTTTAAATTATATTTTCTATTTTAATAAACTTGTTGCTAATGAACAGCTTTATGCGCGAGCATCAGGTAATAAAAGATTTTATATAGATTTTAGATCTGGTAACACTTAATCACATCAGTTTGACCAAGTTTGACAGTTATCTTATACGTACTGACATTTTTTCTAAATATTATTTCTAATCTACTTTACATTAAATATTAACTATTTTTACCAATGTACTTATTTTCTATTAAGTTTATTCAAATGTACATTTTTTAATTCAACTTAATTCATGAAGTTTCTAAATATTAAAAGGTATTCAGTGTGTTCTAACCTCAAAATCTAGTTACAGTATATTTAGTATTAATTTTTTTATATATGAATAAACTTAATAAATAATTTATTAATTGTTAAACTATAAACTTACATACGCTACTTACGTTAATATATAAATACATTTCAGATATCACTTTGGAGTACTAAGGAAACATGGATAAAGAGGTTTCCAACTATTTTAAAACACAAATATAGATGCAACAACTAATCTTTGAAATTTCTGACAAGACAAAAAAGAATTCAGTAATCTATAAATCAGATGTAATGTGTTGAAGGTACGAATAATAGTGGTTTTATTATAGCTTATAATTTTCTTAAAAATTTCGTAATAATAGCAATGACATTTCATGTAATAAATAATTACTAATTCTTTAATTCAATATATATATCGATACTTTTTTTTTATAAGGTGTGTGTAAATTCATGCTGGGAATAAACTTAACTTTATAGAGAGTTCATTCCAATTTTGATATCGAAGTCGTTTATAACATTATTTTTTTTGTTTACAGACAAAAGGAAATTTACACGAAGAACATCTTTTCTGTTGTCATACACATTTTTAATTATAACTATCCGAATGAAAATAATAACGAGAATATACTGAGAGTATGGAGATATGGAAATTACGAAAATTTTCAGACCATTTATCAAATATAAATTTTGGAAATCATATTAATTTCTCAAATTAAAATTTTCAGCCAGTCAACTTTCTTGAACTGAAACATATTTTGGTGAAGATACATTTATCTAGAATCGTTAGAATGAACTATAAATTGATTATAAAGCACTCGAGTGAATTGTACATTGTTCTTTTATTGTATATTTACACGCTTCATTCGAAAATGAACATATCTAACATCGCTGGATCTTATCACCAATGAATGCATTCGGAACTTTTGATTCATTTTGTGTTCAGACGGTTCATTCCGAAAGAAAGACAGTTAAAGAAATGAACAAAAAGTGAACCATTTGATAACAGTTTAAGGAAGAACAAAATACTTTTCTGGATAAATGGACCGCGTCGGACAAGCTACAAATTATAAGGTAAATATTTTAGTTCTATGTAAGAACATTCCAATATAAGAGCAATATCGCACGTTCACATCTTCTGTTAATTTAATAATAAATCAAGATCATTTCTAAACTTTAAAAGGAATCTGGTCACATCTTAAATTTAGTCGTTTGTACACATTATTATTGCGTTAAATATTTTATTTATATAAGTAAGGCAAGGATTTATATATGATAAAAATTCTTAAATATGTGCATATACTATGTTTATGCACTTACTTTTGTGAAATATCCTCTCAAAGAATGGGAAATATGCAAGCAAGAAACTATCCCATTAACACTTCAAATAAAATAAATATTTTTAAATATGTAATAAAAGTATGTTAAACAAGATAAATATTCATTTCGCTATAATATGCGCAAATATGCAAACGTATTTAAATCCTTGACCTCTAGATATTAGTAATGAAACTTCATTTTTATAAATATACTTTTATTGATATAGTTTTATTAGTATGATTGTTATATTTGTTAAATGTAAGCTAGATATACTTATATTTCATTATAGTAAATATTTGGCAAATTACATTAATTTTATTTGTTAAAAGTCTAAGAGTGTTAAAATGTCAGCGCTCACCAGCGCAATATAATATTTATTGCCTATTATTTTTCATGGCAAGGAATTACAATTTGAAATATATTTTTTCCTAAACTCAAAACGGTGCCACGAATTAATGTGCGAGTGCAAATTTTTCTTACACTAAAATTCAAAATGTAAAATGATAATAAATACACCAAATAAAACTTAGTTGTAGTTTTGAGTTACGATAGTTCGTCGGTGAGTCATGGTTAATACAGGTTGTGACATATAAATCTGCGATACAATGGAAAAGCACTTTCTCAAACATTTTTTTATAATGCATATTGTAAAATTCACCATCGTATCTCCATTTATGTGGCTCTTATAATCTCTTTCAGACATAATCACCGCCGAACTCTCGCAATTTCGACTATAACTTCAGTAAAAACGTATCGTTGTAGCACTAAAATGTTAAATAGAAATGAATTTTCACACATAATAATTATAAATATATATGAATTTTCACACATAATAATTTTTATCTCTATTTCAGTTTAGTCACGGTGGATTTGGTTCACAAATGAAAAAAAAAGTCACTGGCTACCTTATTTGAAAAATTACAACATTTAAACAAGAATTTACGTCTATTTAATTTGCCTGTTATGCTCGCTTTTTACTTTCATACTTGTAATAAACAAAACATTTGCAAGGATGGCTTCTCTATGTAAGCCTTTTGAACACCTCAATTCAAGTAACAAGTAGGTATATTATTTATTATAATGGCTGTAGTGTCTGTGATTATTGACATACTTTGATATGTCATATATCATATATATTTTATATGTATACTTTGATAAATTTCTAAAAACAATTGAGAACAATTGATAACAATATACACGTTGTACGATAATAGTGCATTAATAGAAAATGGTATTTTATTTCATTATTAAAATTATAATACAATAAAGTAATATTCAAATGTGCTACAATGGCATAAGGACGGGGTTAGGGTTTTTACTTTCGAAAAATCCAATTTTTTTTTGTCTTGTCTTATTGTTTAACATTTCAAGAATATGTCCCTAAAATTTTAAGCCGATCTAAGCAATATTCTTGAAGTTATTGTCTTATTAATCTCCTGGCCTTTAACGCTGTAACTCTAACAGCAGCGGGCATTCGGTATAGCAGTGCAGCTGTCGAACAAGTATACAGTTTATTCATAGATGCGTTTTTCTCAAAACTACTTTTTCAAAGTCTGTGTTCACTGACATTTAAAAACTAATTGACCGATTGACCGCCAAAAATTTTTAAATGAAAAAAAAAATTATCAGAGAACGTTGGGGGAAGATTTGATTATAATTTAACTAAATTTTAATGGTTTTTCATTTTGAGATAATTTCCGGCCGAGTTATAGTGAATACCGCAAATTTCTTTTTTCCCCAAGACCTTCTGGAGGAAGCTCTGTTACCGGCTTATGCTTCAATATTGCTGTATGATAAAATTATACAACATAGTCAAAAGTATGCTCAATAATGTACAAAAGGTTCGAATAAAATTGCTCAATCTATACTTGAGAAAAAAAATCGCAAAAAAGTGGTTTTTTTTACGCTGAAACCCTAACCCCTCCCATAATATAAATGTAAATAAATTGAACAATATGTGTCTATATCTTTGTTTAGTATTTACATAAATTCAAGACACTTTAACTGTAGTATTATAAGTTTAATGATATCTATTATAGATATATATTATAATATTAATAATATTTCAATAACTTTTATGAAACATTTCACAGAAACATTTATGTTGCAGGCAGGAAGGAGAAGATGTGCTGTGATAAAGGAGACTAGCTTTACAGCAATTGTAGCGAATTTTTTTTCGCAAATAAACGAACTCCTTTATAATAAATAAATTTAGTCTAGTTACAATTACTTGTTAAATATACTTTATCTTTTTATTGTTATCAGTTATCACAATGAAAAATAGGATGAGAAAGAAAGACTCGCGCCTCTCTGTCTTCATTTTCTGTAGGTAGGTAGGTCAACATTGGTTTATCATGGATAATAATTATGCTGTAAGAACTCTATGTTCAGTGTTGCTTTGTTGTTTTGGTTTTAAAATTGGTTTATTGCAGGATTAAATATTAATTCAAATTTGAAATCAACTTCATCGGTAATGCCATTATTTGAATTAATGTGTGCTATTATCTTGAGAAAGGTATTTTGCAAATGACTGTTTTATAGGCTGGAAAATATTGTTAACTTTTTGGATAAATACAACAATTTAAGATTATCACTGTTTTAGACCATAATATACAAGGTATGAATCCCGGAATAGAATTTACCAAATCATGGTATCATTTACAGTTGCTGCTTTAGATAGTTTTAATTGAGCCCATTCACACTCACTATTTTATTTTTATTTTAGGTTTTCATTTTAAATTGCAATAAAACGATTCCCTCTCACTGGTTTGTTTTACATATATTTTTACGGTAATTATGAGATATGGCTATACCTTTTGTTTTTCACTTTGTAATTATTATGCTTATTGTATGCTCAAAACATGTCAAAATCACTACGTAATATTTATTTTACCACTTTTTATTAAGAAATAGGGTTAAAGTTGACCAAAAAATGTGACATACATTTTACGCATAATTGTCAATATTTGCCAGTGTAATATTTCCCAAGATTTAAACCAACTATAAATATATGTGATGTGTTTGAATATATAATAAAATAAATTTAGAAAAGGTTAAAATATATGATAAAATAAATTTTGAAATGGTTTAAATATATGATAAAGTAAATCACATATTTAAACCATATAATAAAATAAATTTAGAAAAGGTTTAAATATATGATAAAATAAATTTTGAAATGGTTTAAATATATGATAAAGTAAATCACATATTTAACCCATTATTTTATTGAAATTGAAATGGTTTAAATATATGATAAAGTAAATCACATATTTAAACCATATAATAAAATAAATTTAGAAAAGGTTTAAATATATGATAAAATAAATATTGAAATGGTTTAAATATATGATAAAGTAAATCACATATTTAAACCATCATATATTTAAACCATTGTAAATTTATTTTATCATATATTCAAACACTTCACATGTATTTATAGATGCTTTGAATCTTGGGAAGTAAGTATTACACTGACTGGCCAATATTAACGAAATTATGTGTAAAATGATGTCAAATATCACATTTTTTGTACAACTTCAACCCTCAATATCTTCTATTTCTTAATAAAAAGTGATAAAATAATTATTACGTAGTGATTTTGACATGTTTTAGGAATACAATAAGCATAATAAAACATAAAAAAATGCAGTAGTTTTTTTTACAAAGTGAAAAACAAAAGTGGCAGCTATATCGAATAATTACCGTAATTTCAAATTTTGGAATTTCACATAAAAACAATTTGGTACCCAACAAAAAAGTACCTTTTAAAAGTAAAAAGCACTTTTCACCGTTACACTTGTATACTTGTATAGTATTTTGTTCAGTACAGTATGCTTAAAGTATATGCTATCCTTTTTCAACAAATATTTCTTTAATGGTAATAGACAGACTCTATCTCCCTCAATCCCCGAATATAATGTATATAAACGAAGATAGTATTTAGCGATGGTAAGATAGAGGTTTTAAACCTAACGCAGACCTGCCGATCGTGAATTTTTGAATCACCAAAACAATGTTAAAAACTAATATAACGAGTATTGTTGAAGATGAATAATATTCATTAAAAAAATCACGATCCGTACTAAAGATTACATCTATTTATTTCTTCATTTAAATATTTATATTTTGCAGACTCTAAAAAGTAGAATTCCATTAAGTTTTATACCCCTGCTATCCCTGCTAGTGTCAAGTTTATAACTCCGGTCATAAATCATAAACCGACTCCGCTTTTAATTCAGCAGTGAACCGTCGTTGCAATGTCTGTAGCTCATAATAAGGGCCTTTCCTATGAACAACTGAATAGAAAACGAACACGTTCCAGACAAAAAACTCATGATATGTAATAGAAATTAAGTAGAATTTACTCCAAAATGTTTACTGGGTTATCATAATATTGCTTGGAAAAGCAATAAGGAGCCTGGTCTCTTGTATGATTAAGTAAGATCGAATGTCAAATCTTACTATTATAATGTTCGTAATGTTCCAATTTAACATGAACAACTCATAAGAACTCATAGATATTTATATATATATATATATATATATATATATATATATATATATATATATATATATATATATATATATATATATATATATATATATATATATATATATCCGGTAACAAAATCGTATATGGTATCTTCTAAACGGCGCCTACAAAGTTTTTTAAATTTTGATATTATGTAAAGGACGAATTTCTAAGACTTTCCCTGAATTTTTCCCTGAATTTCCCTGGACAAAATTATTCTGGAAAAACTGGAAAATACGAAAAAATACTTTTGCAAATATCTGTGTGGTTTGGTTTGGTGGTGTCTCCTAGTGTATGTGATCCTAATTGTGCACATTTTCCAATTGTTGGAAATTTGAGTTCAGTAGCGGAGCGAATTTCTGGGGGCAATGTTAGAGAAGAGTTAGGACGTTCAAATTACATATGTAGGCTCGCTGTAGACAGTAATTAAAGAAAAAAAATAAAAAGCCCCTAATTTCCAGTGACGGCAGAAGTTGAGACAGTAAAAGCCAGAAATATTGAAAAAGTAGTAATAAAACTTAGGGTATGTATTGAGACACTAATTGCGCATGTCTGCCAATAATTGGATTACCAAAATTTTAATTCAGTAGCGGCGTGATTTTTTGGGGGCAATGTCGTAACAGAGCTAGAACGTTGATATTTGGAACGTAGGCCTTATACAGAGTGTCATTAAAGACAAACTATAGAAAACTGTAACTTTCTAGAGGCGGCGGGCGCTGGGGGGCAAAAACCAGAAATATGAAATATATAGAGATGAAGGGCTATAGTTTAAAAAATATGTTCTTAGATACAAATAAAATAGATCCCCGTAATAAAATTTAACAAACTTGTTCAGTAGCGGAGGTTTGTGGGGGGGTACTAATGTTAAAATATAAATACAAAGCTGAAATTTAGTATGCAGATATAGATTGACATATTAATAACGAAAATTTAAAGAAAATTCATTTTCTTATGTGCAGTATTGGAGCAGGGAATGATAAACCGAGTATAAAAACAATATGGGGGTACAACGATGATATTTTGCATGTAGAATACGCGAATTTGGGGCAAGTGATGGCAAGGTCAGCTTTGCAATAGAGCTCAATTTTAAAATTTAGTATGTGGAGAGTCTCTATAAACGATTATTTATAAAAGGTAGGGAGAATATTTCGTAAGAGCAAAATAAATTGCAATGACTAAAATTTGACAATTTTACTGCAGTAGCGAGGGTAAATGAGGAGACTAATATTATATCGTAAATATAAATATGAAAAATAAAATGTAGGTTTACAGTGCAACATTAAATTATGTAAATGAATGCATGTAGTATCGAATTGGAAGTGTTTTAGTGAGGGGGGTGGAGGCGCTAGAAGTCAGTACGCTACGTAGGAGTGGCGCTTGAAGTAGTGACGGTAGAAGCTAGCTGCTCTGCAAGAAATAAGTCGTTGTGCTTGAGGTATGGGAGGCGGTGCAGAGGGATTAAATCAAAAGTGCCAAAAACAGGAACGATAAGGGCTAGAGGTAAGTAGCGGTGGGCGCTGGGGTTAGGGATGATTATGAACGAGGAGCTGAGCACGGTTAAAAGCAAAAATTTATTAGGTTTGCAGTGATATGAGTGAAAATAAATTCTAACATGCATTTATCTTATCGAGTTATTATTTTAAAATGAAATTTGGTATGTAGGTTAACAGTAAAGAATAAGGCGCTTATTTTGCAACTTCGTCGGGTAGAGACCAGGCGTCGCGTTCGTATTTGTATCCGACGGGCCTGTTTCACGACGGTCAGGTGCCGTGCCATCGTTTTAGGTATTCTGAAAGCCCCGTCGGATGTGTTTGGTAACTATCAGTCGTCTAAGTCGATTGGTTGAAAACATAGGTGAAGTTACCAACAAAAATTTAAAATATTAACTAAAAAAAGTCCTTTTTAAATTCAAAATGTTTTGATTAATAAATAAAATAAACTTGTATTTAACAGTACAAACGTTTGTATTAAAATTGATTTAATGATAAAATGCGAAAATAACAATGAGACACCTAAAGTTACAGGAAAATAAATACAACATGTATTGCAATTAATTTATTATACTATAATAATTCTGTACGTATAATTCATAATAAAATTGGAAATATATGATACAAACTAATAATATTAACAATATAACATAATTCAACAACACTCCTCAGATTAATACAAGTACATTTTGTTTCATTTAACACTTCAACATTTATACTATAACTCCATCTATTCATATGTGCATATATGGGTAGGGTGGAGGGTATACAGGATCAAAGAGTTTTGGTTCACTATTCGTATATGTGTACCATCTGTAGCACCTATTACTCTCTGCATGTTGTATTTATTGTAAAATCTGCAATGACAGGTTTATACATAAAAATATATAAGATATAGATATCGTTGTTTTCATATAATACTACACAGCTTTGTTATTATTCTTTTCATTTCGGGAATCGGATGTATTTAGGCATCAAGTATTTCATTATCAAATCACAGACTGGATGTATACTTTTACTAACGATCATCTGTGAAAGTGATACATTGTATTTTCCTCCTACAACTCGTTGATAACCTTCATGCAAAGAACTGTAGAGCGGCAAAGAACTAAAACATTAGAATAACAATTAAAAACACAGAAACCTAATACAATCGTATAATTATATTATAAAAATATATCTTCTATCAATATAACTTCTAACCTTGCTATTAAAAGATACAGCTGATCTTCTAATTTGTTTTGGCGCGTGCGGCTTTAGTGTTGCGATTATCATCTTAACTATTTTCTTCGAAAATCTAAAGCTGTTTAAAATGGATCAGTACAAGATCTCAATGTTATTCATCTTAGGTATTCTTGATGGTAAGCAGCAATTACCTAAAGAAGCACATCATCGAAACTGTTAAATAACTACATTATTATAATCGTTTGTTGCTCCTGTCAAATAATCCTAACCTATAATTTTTTAAAGTCAAAGTATTAAATATGCTAAATAAAAAATATTAAAACATAATTCGTATTTGCAAATATACTTACCTTATATTAAAAAAAATTATAGGCAATTATTTAATTAGCTAGACCACTTTTTTTTAACTTGTACAAAAATTACTGTATTTTCATATGATTTATGTTCAATATCATTCAATATTTCAAAAAAGATTAGATTTTTATATAGAATAGTGTAGATTTCTACCAAGTCCGACGTCGGATCAGTGTTACCAGGCACCTTATTAGATGCCTGGTAAATAGCGTCGTATTCACGGCGTTTCCTAGACACACTCCTGCCATGAAATGTCATTCAAAATGCCGTTTTCAAAATTCAGCGTCGTGTCGTCGTGTGTCGGACTGGTACACGACGTCGTTGTCAGAGTTGCAAAATAAGGCCCTAAATTTGTCAAATTAATAGTTTAGAGATTGGTGCACAGGGTGGTGGAAGTGCAGTAATGCTAATTAAGGCAAAAAAATTAAAAATTCTAAATTTCCAGTGGCGGTGGGAGTTGAAACCCTAAAATATAATAATATTTAATAAAGAAAATGTTAATTTGGGACATATATAGATTCACTAATTGTGCATTGTCGCCAATAAGTAGAACACCAAATTTATAATTCATTAGCGACGCGAATTTTTTGGGCAATGTAAGAATAGAGTTAGAATATTTAAATTTGGCAGGTACTCTCTGTTGACAGTAACTTATAAAAGAAAAATAGGAAACCATAAATTTCCTGTGGCGACGGAAGTTGAGATCGTAAAATCTAGAAATATTGAATAAAGACAATTTTAAGTTACGATATATATAGACACACTAATTGTAAATATTTGCCAATAATTGGAAAACCACATATTTTATTCAGTAGCGGAGCGATTTTTTGGGTGTAATGTTATAATAGAGTTCCAACGTTGTAATTTAGTATGTAGACTCGCCGGACGAAATCCAACAGTAGTATTTTATATGTTCAAAATCATTGTAAATTATTTGATGTAAATAGTCAGTCATAGTAAATTGTCAGTTACACCCCTTCTATTCCCTCACCTTAAGACATCGCACAAACCAAAACCTTTTCTTTCAATCCTATTCAAATACGCATTTCTTTATCTAGTCGATCAACCTTCAAATATTTTTCATTCCTTTATTCTTTACAAAACCTGTTCTTTTTCTGTTATAAACAAAACTACATTGTTTTAGATAAAATACTAAATTTAACTCTGTATCAAAAATACAACAAGAACTGTAAGACTTTATGTGACTATGTAAGACTTAACTTGGTAGTAATTAATTTGTAGAAAATATAAAGATATTAAATTAATGTGCTGTTTCCTTTAAATAATCGGTCTAAATTGGCTTACACCCAATTGATAAGAACGTTGCACCAAGATCATCAGCGAATCGACTCTTGACAACGTTACATGGACCTTTAGAGCCGGATAATTGTGAAACCAGGTCCTTCGAAATTATATATCACGATACCGCTGAACTATCGAAGAAGAAACATTGCACTGAAGATTAGCTAGCTGCCATATAAGTCTACAATCTAGACAATCAGGTACGTGTCCAGCTTATCTTATTCAACATCCATCCATTTAATTTAATATTGATATACTATCATACATTTTGGATTTTTCATTACGTTTCTCTCAAAGTAAAACTCACCTTACCTTTAAATAAAATTCTAAAAACTGCCATTTTAAACTCCACTTATCTCATTTTCTACAATTACTACCGATTACAACATGTCAGTACTTAAAAGATTAAAAATTAAGAGCGCTGCAATAAAGGAAGACTTATTATCACATGATAGGTATTGCGAAACCATTGACATACATAGCAATACCTACGATTACTGTGAGATTAAGATAAGAAAGACTTCTTTTGCATCGCTTTTAGAGCAATTTAAGGATATTTCAATAGACTTAAAATTGAACAGTACTAATGAGGATAAAAGCGACGAAAAGCAAAGTGAAGTGTTAGAAATTCAAAACAAATATTTTAAAATAATGGCCAAATATGACAAAATAACTGCTCTTGAAGAATCACCTTCACTTGTTAAGGTTAACAGCCAATCAATTGTCTCCTTGCCAAATATAGAAATACCTTCCTTCCACGGGGATATAGGGCAATGGGAGTCCTTTAAAGAAACCTTCTCGAGTCTGGTGCATAACGAAGCCAGTTTTGATATAATGAAAAAATTCCACCACTTGAAGAATTCTTTAAAGAGCGATGCAGCAACGGTGCTCTATTCCTTGCAACTTATTCCGTCAAATTACGAAATTGCTTGGCAAATGTTGGTCAGGCGATTTGAAAATAAGAAATTAATAAGAATACACCATCTCAAGTCCTTTATGGAAACGCCAGCTATCAGTTATCAATCAAGCTCAAAGCTAAGAAACCTAACGGACAGTCTCACAATGCACATTAGAGCTTTAAAACCTTAATTCCCCAAGAAATGCTTTTTGATACCCTTATAAATTATATTGCACTAAAAAAATTAGACAAAATTACTCAGACTGAATGGCACAAGTCACCCGAAGCCGCAATAGACAATCCGACCTTCACCTCACTACTAAACTTTTTATCTGAGAGAGCTACATTGCTTGAAACCATGTCAGGAAATATCAAAGGACTGTCAGGTGTAAATACAAGGCAAACTTTTGTAGCCAGTCAAGCGCGAAAATGTTCCATCTGTAAAAACGACCACCAAACTTTTAAATGCCCTGATCTATTAAAGTTATCTATCTCAAATCGATACGCAGAAATAAGTGAAAGGCAATTATGTTTCAATTGCTTAAGGACTGGGCACACAAAGAATGAATGCTCCTCTATTTTTCGCTGTCGGCTTTGTGATAAAAAACATCACACTATTTTGCATCAGCAACAGGATGCTGATTCAGATACAACAACTGACCCCAACATTAAATTATCAAGCACCGGTTGGCTAAGTAACCATAACCCTATTTTGTTATCAACAGCTGTTGTGCAAGTAGTTGACGCTAATAATAAGCTGTGTACTGCTAGAGCTTTACTAGATAGTGGTAGTCAGAGTAGTTTTATATCGGAATCGCGCGCAAGGAAATTAAAAATACCACGTAACAAAAGTAACATATCAGTTCTGGGTATAAGCAGTGCAGTGGCGAAGCGTGTCTTGTCGGGGCCCCGTATAAAAAATTTGCTTGGAGGCCCTTATATGGGGGTAAAGATTTTTCACAAAAGAAAAAAAACCTTCCTTACACACTTTGGGGGCCCCGTATAATTGATACGGCAGATACGGCGGTAGCTACGCCCCTGAAGCAGTGCAAAAACTCAAATTACTCAATCAATAACAATAAATATAAAATCCATGCACACTCATTTTGCAACAAAATTACACTGCCTCATTTTAAAAAAAATCAACGGAAACATTCCTTCAACAAATCAAGACCTTACCGACATTCATATACCGAAAAACGTTAGTTTAGCTGATCCATTATTCCACAAATCTGAAAAAATTGATTTATTACTAGGCGCGGATATATTTTGGGTTTTGCTGCGTGTCGGGCGCATGAGCTTGGGAAAGAACAAACCCACGATTCAAAAGACCACCCTGAGCTGGATTGTCACAGGTTCTTGATGTAACAAAAGCAGCAGGCAACGATACTGTTACTTTTCTCAACAGCAAGAAATTTAAAATCAATTAAAATTATTTCGGGAGTTAGAATCAGTTAATAAAGTAACATCACAATCAGAGGAGGAGATTGCATGTGAAACTCACTTTAAAAAGTCTACCTGTCGAAATCAAGATGGCCGTTTCGTTTGCAAAATACCATTTAAAGAACCCATTCATTTCCTTAATGAATCAAAGAAAATGACTATCAAACGATTTTCTTCACTGGAGAAGAAACTTCAGACTAACCCACAATTAAATGAGTTATATTCCAATTTTATGAAGGAGTATTTAAGCCATAAATATATGTCCTTAAACAATAACCATAACACCACTTCACAATCCTATTTTTTACCCCATCACGGGGTGTTAAAACCTACTAGCACTACCACCAAATTGGGGGTAGTATTTGATGGTTCTATGAAAACCACCTCCGAATATTCCCTCAATAAATTGCAAGCAGTCGGACCTACGATACAAAATGATTTGGTATCCATCTTATTAAGATTTAGACAATTTACATACGTTGTAGGCGCCGACATCGCAATGATGTAAGTGCATGTTCACGAATCCCAAAGAGACCTTCAACAAATACTTTGGAGATTCAGCCCAAAAGACCCTTTATTATCGTATAGGTTAAACACTGTCACCTACGGCACTGCTTCAGCTTCCTTTCTGGCTATTAGAAGTATGTGTCAACTTGGGTACGATAATGAAATATCAAATCCTAGCGCTTCCAAAGCCATTTTAGAGGATTTTTATGTGGACGATCTCTTGACGGGATCCGATACTATTAACAACTTGTTAAATACGTGTGCTCAAATCGATTCCATTTTAAAGAGTGGAGGTTTCACGTTACGAAAATGGGTTTCAAATGAACCACAATTACTCAAAGAATTAAATAAAAACAACGAGCCATGCTCCAACGTTGAATTGGGCGATTCTGATTACCTTAGAACACTAGGTGTTGAGTGGAATCCCAATCTTGATTATGTAAAGTACACAATAAACAATACCAGTATTCCTAACATTAATACAAAGCGCAGTATTCTTTCATTTACAAGCAAAATATTTGATCCACTAGGGTTATTGTCGCCATTTATAATTGTTTTCAAAATTTTATTGCAAACGTTGTGGACTGAAAATCTGGATTGGAATGACCCTGTTCCAACTGAAATCAATAACGATTGGAAATCAACCATGGATAGCCTAATCCTAATAAACAACTTAAACATACCTCGTCACTCATTAATTATAAACCACGTAAACGTGCAATTACATGGATTTTGTGATGCCTCCGAAAAAGCATACGGAGCTTGCATATATCTAAGAAGCACTCATGTTCTCGGCAACGTTAAAATTTCACTATTGTGTGCAAAGTCAAAGGTCGCTCCTTTAAAAAGTATAATCATTCCAGGACTTGAGCTGTGCGCTGCCGTCATTTTGACTAAACTGTCAACAAAAATTATCAGCGCACTATCCATCAATCTATCAGACATATATCTGTGGTCTGACTCCACCATAGTACTATCATGGTTAAAACTAACTCCGAACTCTTTAAAGACCTTTGTGTCAAACCGTACATCAGAAATTCTATACAACATGACTTCCAATCGTCATTGGCGTCATATGAATTACAAATCAAATCCGGCAGATTTAGTATCACGAGGTGTAGAACTTCAAAACTTAATAGAGAATTTGATTTTGTGGTCAGGGCAACCTTGGCTACACAATGTAGAAGAAGCTTGGCCTACCAGCGAATTCAAAATCAATCATATACCAGACATGCGTAAATGTACTACTATCAGCACTCATACCAAATTAGAAACCGATATATTTTGTTTGTATTCATCATTAAGAACACTGATGAAAACGCACATAAAGAGAGTTTTGAAAAATTCAAATTTAACGTGTTATAGTGTATTGGTACAAATTAAAGCCAAACTAAATTCACGTCCATTATACCCTATGTCCACCGATCCTTCAGACCTTCGTCCCATCACACCTGGACACTACCTGGTTGGTAGACTGTTGACAGCCCTCCCAGATGTTGATTACACAAACACTAAAATGAACAACTTACTGCGCTTCCATTTTATTCACCAGCTTCTGCAGCACTATTGGAAACGCTGGTCAGCCGACTACGTTAACCAACTACAACAACGACAAAAATGAAAAAGAGCCACTGGACCCAACATCACACCTGGAATGCTGGTTCTCATCAAAGAAGACAACGTTCCACCTCTGCAATGGACACTAGGTCGTGTTGTTCATTTAATTGTTGGCTCTGACGATCAAGGTCGTGTCGCGGTCATAGCCACCCAAGGAGGACCAATTAAAAGGGCTGTTAGAAAACTAGCACCCCTGCCCGAGCAGCCAAATTGGAATTCGAGCGAATCCAACGCCGGGACCATGGACGAAATCCAACAGTGGTATTTTATATGTTCAAAATCATTGTAAATTATTTGATGTAAATAGTTGTAAGTAGTGGTACAAAGCGGGTTCTGGCTTAAATTTGAGTTGAGTTGGAAATTATTGGGGTGGGGATGCATATAGGTCACGGTATGAAGAAGGGGGCGTGGCTAGACAATGTTGGGGGTAATAGTGGGGTGAGGAGTGAGGGGTAAGTGGATAAGCTGTGTTGTGATTGGTTTAGAAGATGATGACCTCATTACAGACTTTATCTCTAGGTACAGTCTCTTTAATATCCTAGGATATGAGTGAGAAAGCAGTAATATGAAAGAGTGAGATAGATAGAGATAGGTATTCCTGATAAAAGCAGCACATGTGTTAAACTGTGTGAGAACTTTGGATATAAATTATTCTTATGCAATTTTTTTTGTTATGCATTTGAAATATACATTTCATTCTATGAAAAGAAATAGGACTTTCTTGTACTCGTATAATAAAGCTAAATTTTATTTTAAAACAAGCGCATTCCTTGTTTATCTTATATGCACTCGTAAGACCACGAATTCACCAGAAAAAAAACAATTGATAAAAGCAGCACATGTGTTAAACTGTGTGAGAACTTTGGATATAAATTATTCTTATGCAATTTTTTTGTTATGTTATCTTATATGCACTCGTAAGACCACGAATTCACGAGAAAAAAAACAATTGATAAAAGCAGCACATGTGTTAAACTGTGTGAGAACTTTGGATATAAGGGGCCGGATTGGGTATTGTTGTATTAGATTATTTATTTAAGTATACTAAAAGTTATAATATACGTACATTATATCATTGATGATTCTCAAAGCATACAGTTATTTTTTTTTTATGTGTTGTAATAATCATAAAGTCTTATAAGTCAGACAATGGTGTTGTTTTACATATATGAGGTTATAACACCACAGTAACTGTTAAAATAGTAGGAGGATATTTTATTATACAAATTTATTAGGCAGCGGTTTGATCCATATGTATGAGGCTATATAGGTTGTGGATAATAGTAGAATCACAATTAGCTAAACCAAAAGCTCTAACTTAAGTTGAAACAAACTTTTTAAAATAAAAGTTTTAATTTTAATAAATATAGTATAGGGAGGGGATTAGAGTATATAAGCTGTAGATATTTTATATTTTCTTCAGTTACAAATAAATATTTTAACAAGTTTAACTAAACATTTTATAATAATGGCTTATCGTTACAAACCATATCCAATGTTTAATAAAAATAAAAAGTTAAGTTTTGATAGTGATGAATCCGATTCTAAAATAATATATGATGATTCTATATATTTATTAAAATCATTATATTATTTAAATAACAGTAAATCAAAACAAGCATTAGTTGGAATTAAAGTAAATAATTTATGTGAAGCCATTTTGAAAATAGAAAAGGTTAATGGAAATGGCGTTATTATATCAGAGCAGGATTGGAATACCCTGTTAAATAATAAAAACAACATTTCCAATTATTTTGAAGGAAGTGAATATTTAGATCAGCCTCACATAACCTTATCAAATTACACAATACATTTTCAAACTTTCTATGAAAAGCCAACTATGGTTCTTGAAGAAAATATACAATGTCAACAGCAATATTTGAATGAACAAAAACTTAAATCATCTTCTGTTTATTTACAGAAAGAATCTTGGGACAACTTGCTTAATATATCTCATTGTATAACAGTGACATTAAAAAATTATAATTTGTGTTCTAAATTAGTGGATAAATCTTTATATCAAGTTCAAAATAATTTGTTTAATGTGTTAAAGGATACTCAAAGTATAAATTATAAAAATCACAATATTAATTTTTATGAGTGTTTTATTAAAAATAATATAAATAACCATATTGATTTAAATAATAATTTTAGCCATATATCATCAAAAATAAACTTGGAACTGTTGGAACAAGAAATAAAAATTTTGTGCATAGACTTTTTTAAAATTACATTATACAATAACGCTCAAGAATATATATATAACTTATCAAAAAATTATTAACTGAATCATTAAATGCAGATATTGAGATACAGAATATATCAGAAATGTTAACTTCTTTAAACAATGAGGAGGATTTTAAAAATTTTGAACCTATTAACTCAAATTTGACTTCTACTAAATTAACAGCAGTTCCATTTTTATTTAATGAAGTACCTATATTATTAAAGGAAGATATGTATTCAATCAAAATAGGATTAAATTGTACTAATCAGTTTGAACCAGAAATTTATATTTACAATAAATACAATTTTGGGCTAAAATTCAGTTTAGGTGATTATTTTGAACTTATAGAGCACATACAGCAATTGATTAATATGTTTAATGGACAATTGTTTATATCATCCAATGTTCTAATAGGATTAAATTATAAAATAAATATATTTAATCCAAATAGTATTTCAATTACATCAAATTGTAAAACTTATGTATCCGTGTTTTTAAATATTTATGATTTAATACATATCATGTCTTTAAATTATTATATTAACTTTAGTATTACTCATTTTTCTTGCATGCAGATTAACTTATTAAATACATATAATCTATTTTTAAATAATATCGTAATATATTTAAGAAATAAAAATATTGGTGTTTCCAAAGAGGTTTTAACTGAATTTTTATTTCATGAATGTCAAGAAATAAATTATGATGATATATTATTAAGAATGATAATATTATCAAATATGTCTTATATATTGGATGAAATATCAAAAATATTGTAATTCCATCATTTATAATATATAAAAATTTAAAATGTATATTTCTTTTTTTCTTTTTATTTATTTATTAAGGTATAACTATTTCCATTAGAATCATAATATAAATTAAAATTACAATCACAACAGTTTCTTATTTGACATGGAGGTCCATCTCTTTGTATTCTTCCTTTGTTATAATGTTTGTAGCATAACCGACGCCCCTGCATATTGTGATCTTCTTTCAAATGTATTGGAAGCCGGTTCCAGTTTTGTTCAATATCGGTGGAAAACATTATATAATGCAAAAAGAACTCTATTGGTAGTAAATGCAACTCATCGTCCGTAAGATTTTCCAGTAAACACTCACTTTCTTTGTATTTTTTTAGAACAGCTCCAACTTTTAAAATCGTTTTCGAAACTTGTTCATGATCATTTAAAAATTTATAATCCATTATTTGGTTATGAGATGGTTACTCTTTAATGACTTTAAAGATACTAATCATTATTTATAATGGATTATTTATAATGGTTATGTAATTTTATTAACAATTCCAGATAATGGTTTATACTCAACAATCCGGTCATGCAATATTAAACAATAAGCATGAACGTAGTCTACAATATTTTCAGATGTTTCTAATTCAAGCCTTATATCAACTGGAGCAGGTTTTAGAAATTCTTTCTGTTTTGAACAATCTATTACTATTAAGGGCGCTTTTTCTTTAAAATTCTTTAAATTTAAAATGGGATTCGGCTCTTTATCATAGTATGATTTTTGGAAATTAGCATACATTTCATATGCTATTGCATACTTATTATTGTCATAATCAAGATTAAGATTATCATAGGGGTACACATCAGAATTTAAGTATAGTTTTACGTTTCTTAAGGTACAAGTGTGAAATTTACTCATATCCTTTGTAATATCGTCTTTACCTTTGTTTGGGTTTGGGTGTCTTTTTCTATGCAATTAAGTAAACACCAAATTTATAATATTGTATAAGTTTGCTGATGTTTCGTAATTAAAATCATTGGTAATTATTTAAACCTTTTATTTGAAATATACTATTGCGATAAAATGAACATGCTTTAGTTAGCTATAAAAATGAATGTATGAACTGAAAACAAATGATTCTAGTTAATGATTTTACAAATTTACAAGGTTACTAAGATAATAAATAAATTTGACAATAAAAGAAATTTATAAATATTTAATAGAAGGTAAATGTTTATTTGTTTCTTTAACATACTCCGCCCGTTGATGTATCGGCAGGTGCATCAAGATTGTCTAAGGGTAGTAAGGCAATTTTTCTTACGGCTCTAGTAGTTTCACCATATTATGTGTTTTAATACTGCTACTCGTGCTTGTGAATCTGTGCCTGGTAATGATTTTATTATTTGTATAAATGCCCATTGGGTTGATGGCATATTGTCATCCTTTATTAGGACCAGAGATCCTATTTTAATGTCTGGACTAGTAGTTGTCTTCCATTTACTCCTTTGTTGGCAGTGATTAATATAATCAGATGACCATCTTTTCCAGTAATGTTGAATACAATCTTGTATATGAGAGAAGCGTTGCATTTTATTTAAATTAACTGGAGGTTGCGCTGCTGGTGTGATACTAGTAATGAGGCGACCGATAATTAAGTATCCAGGGGTGATAGGAGTTAATTAGTTAGGGTCAGCATATAATATACATAGCATATAATGATCGGAAATTTAAAATTGTTTCTACTTGTGTCAAAAGAGTATATAAATCTTTATAAGAAAGATAACTATTCATTAGAACTTTTTTCAAATGACTTTTAGTAGATTTTACATTCGTTTCCCACAGCCTACCAAAATGGGGAGGTCTGAGTTGTATGAATTTCCAAGTAATGGATAATTCAGAAGCAGAAACTGCAAGTTTAGAAGTCTTTGACTCATTAGCATGAAATTTTGCTAAAATATTGTTAGTTCCCACAAAGTTAGTTCCATTATCGGAGTATATAGTGTAAGGTTTTCCACTGCGAAATATAAACCGATTAAATGCTGCGAGGAAACATTGAGTCAATTCCGTAACAAATTCAAAATGAATTGCTTTAGTAGTAATATATATATATAAAAAAAAATGTAAGCTGCTTTAATGAAAGCTCCTTAAAAGTCCTTACCGATTTTTAAATATTATCGGACCGGCATAATTAATATTATATTAATTAAGGTTTACATTTAAAAGGCCACAAATCCAAAGATTGTTTAAACCAGAAAAGGCATGACCAACACCATAAATAATTATTTATGACTTGGTTAGCAATTGTACCATGGGAAATATAATCAGCAGGGTTACTGTCTTTAGGTATGTGACTCCATTGAAACGGGTCCATCATAATTGATTGTATTTCAGAGATACGATTAGCTATAAATACCTTTAAAGTATGTGGTGAAAGTTTTAACCAAGATAATACTATTGTCGAATCAGACCAAAGTATAACTTTATTAATCTTGATAGGTAGAGTGCTTATTAAATTTTGAGTCATTTTACTCAATATTAAAGCTGAGCATAACTCTGAACAAGGAATGCTAAGTATTTTTAGTGGTGCAACCTTAGATATAGAATGTACTAACGATAATTGTGAATCGCCTTGAATGTTAAAAGATTTAAAATATTCGCAGGCGCCATAAGCCTTTTCTGAGGCATCACAAAAATCATGTAACTCTATATTAATGCAGTTTAAGATTATAACCTTCCGAAGTATCGAAACGTTATTTAATTCTGGTTTATTTTGTAATAATGTTAACCAAAATTCAACCAAATTTTGTGGTAATTCATCATCCCAATTCAATTTATGTAACCATAATGTTTGAATCATAATTTTAAATGGAATGATGCAAGGTGATAGTAATCCAAAGGGATTAAATATTTTGGAAATAAATAACAAAATATTACGTTTAGTATATTTATCAGGTGGCTTAAAAATAATATTATATTTAAAGGTGTCGGATTTAGAATCCCATTTTACCTTAAGGGTTTTGACATTTTCCGAATCATTAGAATCGATTATAAAATGTTTATCCGAGTTAGTACCTTTGATACCTGATAATACTATATGTGAATTTGATATCCAATTTCTTAATTTAAAACCTGTGCTGTACAAAATTAGATTATTTCTATGACAGCGTTTAGCAAGTTGCTTCAGGTTTGGATTATTGAAATGTAGATATTTTAGTTTGATGTGTTTAGGAATCACAGAGTTTGAAATATTTATTTCAGAGTGCTGTATTTTATTAGTTATTTTGTCCATAACTAGACAATTAAACTGTGTAGTTAAAGAATGTATATTTACATTTATTTTAGAAGTAATATTTGTAGATTCATTGCCAATTCCAGATATAACTACACTAGTATTCATTAGGTTATTACTTAATTTATGAGCTAAATGTTTAGTTATATAACTGCTACTTGCTATAATAGATTTACCTTTATCATCAATGTCTTCAACTAATGCTGTTGAATGCAAAGTTTGATTAGCACTTAGAGTTTGAGATGTGAAAGTATCACTAGAGGTGGTTGGTATAGCTAAATCATTTTGAGGTGGTTTAGAGGTCGAAGGAGATAAGTGCAACAAAGTATGATGCATCTTACCACATACATTACATGAGTATTTTGAAGTGCATTTTTTAGTAAGGTGACCTTTTCTCATACAGTTCAAACATAAATTATGTTTTCTGGCTTGTTTAATACGTAAACTTACTGTCCAATTAGAAAATATCTTGCATTGTTGGACTGGGTGATTGCCATTACAAAAATAGCATTTATTATTCTGAGAAACTACTACAGATTTCTGAGACTTGGGTTTCGCACTAACTTTTAAATATTCACGTTGCTCATCAATTTCATGGGCGCGTTCCAACATGCTTGATAGAAGTGAATCAATAGTTAGAAAATCACTTTTAGGGCTTTGAGACAAATGCCATTGAGCTTTAGTGGAAGAATCTAACTTTTTGAAAATTAAAGCAGTAATATATTGATCCCAACGTTTTTCAGATAAATGAGGAATACTATTTTCCAAAGACTTTACATATTTTCTAATGAGGGATGCTGTGGTTATCAAGTTATCACTAGATTCTAAATTTAAATTAGGGATATTTAAAAATGAATTAATGTGATGAGAAATTCTTTGCTTTTTACTGTCGTACATTTCAAGCAAAAGTTCCCAGCATAAATTGTAGTTTTTGCCATCAATTTCTACGTATGATATGTTATCAAATGCTTCACCCTTTAAATAACTTCTAAGCAAATGAAGCTTTTTGAGATTAGAAAAATTAACTTGACTGTGAATCAAGCTTATATAACTTGATTTAAAGGCATTCCAACTTGCAATATCACCGTAGAAAGTAGGTACAGAAGTATGAGGTTTTTCAATATTGTTAATAGTATAAGTGCATGAATTACTTATATTTAGAAATGATTCCGGTTCAGGATCAGGAAGTATTTCATTTACTACGGACTTTATTTCTAAATATTTATTGTAAAAATCAGCACGTATATCATCTATTCTTTTTGTTTCAGAAGCGTTATCAATACTTAGTTCCAGTATTGAAGTGCAAATTTCTTGTAATTCATCAAACAGAGGAGAACATATTTCGTTATAAGATCTTATTTTGTGAATATTATAAGTAGAAGGATCATCTACATTTATTTTATCAATTAATTTGACATGAATATCTAAAGTAGATTGAATGCAATGCAATTTAGCATTTAGTTTTCTTAATACTGCCATGATGATAATAAATATTATTGAATATTTAATCAAAACAGTAAATAAGTTATGTATATACCTAACAACTTTGTGGGGTTGAGGTGTAGATGATTATAAATATACGTATAAAATCAACTTTGTGGGGTTGACGTATATTTAAATTAATGTATATACCTATGAAATCAACTTTGTGGGGTTGAGGTATAAATTAAATATAGTATATACCTATAAAATCAACTCTATGAGGTTGAGGTATAAATGATTAAACATATACGTATGAAATGAACTCTATGAGGTTGACGTATATTAAAATTTATGTATATACCTATGAAATCAACTCTATGAGGTTGAGGTATAAGTGATTAAACATATACGTATGAAATCAACTCTATGAGGTCGACGTATATTTAAATTAATGTATGTATATACCTATTAAATCAACTCTATGAGGTTGAGGTATAATTGACCATTTCTATGAGAACGAATGTAAAATATAATATTGAAAGCAATTATAAACAAGATGCAAATGGGGTTATTAATTATTTATCGGTTACATCAAAAACTAGATCATGTATGCAGTATTTTTATGCTCCAGATAATCAATTCCCAGCTATGTTGTAGTGTAATATGCAGAATTTCAATATTTTACCTCATAATCAATTTTCGAAGATGGTGTGGATTCATTTTGTTCAATTCACAATAGCTGTTCAAAAATGGTTGGTTGACAACATCCGTTGCTCAATGGAACAATGGTTGGTTGACGACATCCGTTGCTATAAGCACCAATGGTTGTTTTATGACATCCGTTGTTATATGCAACAATAGTTGCTTGACGACATCCGTTTTTATAAGGACCAATGGTTAATTAACGATATCCGGCTCGAAGGACCAATGTTTGGGTTTGGGTGTCTTTTTCTATGCAATTAAGTAAACACCCAATTTATAATATTGTATAAGTTTGCTGATGTTTCGTAATTAAAATCATTGGTAATTATATAATACTTATTATTTGAAATATACTATTGCGATAAAATGAACATGCTTTAGTTAGCTATAAAAATGAATGTATGAACTGAAAACAAATGATTCTAGTTAATGATTTTACAAATTTACAAGGTTACTAAGATAATAAATAAATTTGACAATAAAAGAAATTTATAAATATTTAATAGAAGGTAAATGTTTATTTGTTTCTTTAACAACCTTCTCTTTGTAACCCTAATATAACATAACGTGGCTCTTCAAGTGCTGTAGATGTTTTAATAGACCAAGATTGATTTGTCGTGCGTGGCAACGCTGGATATTCGTACAAGTCCCAACATCGAAAGCCAATATACAATGATTTATCGAGTTCTATTGTTTGTAATAATTCTAATTTCTTTTTGCCTGATACATTTATATGAGGCATTCGCCATTGAATCTTTTCAATTGTTATTGATGGTGTTATTTCGTCCTTTTTACTTATCCAAATTGCGTTATTATCGTTTTTTGATCGAATTAATATTAATTCATGCTTTACTGGTAATATAATTTTTTTAAAGTCTTCACAGAACCCAAATATTGTTTTAAGAGGAATACAAACACTAAAATTTCCCTTATTATCTAATAAATTGTTACTTGTATCACGCCACCCCAAGTTTTCAAGTTGCAACTCATTGTTATTATATGAAACATATCCTTTCATAGTAGTGGTTATACCAGGATTTTTATTTGAATCAATTTCAACCGAATTTATTTCATATTTTATACTTTCAAATAGGTATAAAATACCATTTAATATGAAAACGTATAGATGTATAGATTTTGAAGTGTCTTTTGTTTTACCTTCAATGTATAAGTAAGATTCCGAGGGTAATGTATATACATTATGTTGATTTATTGGTATACGAATTTCGTCATTATATTCATAGCTGGTTGTGTTATATGGACTGTATGAATGTATTTCATATTGACTTAATGATTCGTCAAAGAGAATTTTATCTTCAATATTAAGCATATGAGCGGTCATTGTAGAGTATTTATTTTAAATCCTAACGACTTAAGAAACTGTTTATTTTTTAATGTTATGCTCTTAAAAGGCTTGGTTGGACTACGCTGAGTTTGATTAAACGACGAATTATATATTGTTTTTAAATTATGACATATACCCATTATTGAATCTTTCGTATGTGCAATCTGCAGGAAAATTTTTCTTTTCTAAAATTGATAAGTTCACCTTCTTCATTAACAATTTTTATAGAAATATTATCTATTTTCTGTACAACGATTGGAAGATAAATGATTTGCTTTGGAATTTCTATTATCTTATATCCTGGTGGAACAGCAGGTGAAAACTCATGAATTGTGTGTACTAAACGTCCGTTTAGATAGGAACCGGATGTAATATTACATTCAATACGTATGTTATTTACTTTAATAATGTTTACCGGTAAGTTAGATACATGTAATTTATTAGGTTCTAATACTTGCTTATTAAATCCTAGTAATGAACCAATACAATTTTCTTTCGAAAAATCTATTTTTTCAGTACATATTATCTCACTTTGAAGGGTATTTGTATTTGCAGTTAAATTTAAAAATACTTCTTTTATTTGCTTATTAGCTTTGTCCTTAAATTCGCTGTTGTGTTTTATTACTCTAGAATCACCAATGCTTAACCTTAAATATTCCTGAATATCTTCCAATTCATATGAACCCACTGGTATTGAAATAACTTTACCATCTCCATAATAAAATTTATTGTTAGTGTCGTCAATGTTTGGTATTGAATTAAATGTCTGAAAGTCGACTATTCCCAATTCAAACTGTTCATCGTACAAATCTATAGGAGGAAAAATATCGGCGCTTAATACGGTTTTATTTCCAATAATTGTAAATGTCATAGACATTATTTTTTATTTAAAAATCCTTTCACGATAAGCTTAGTTATAGTAATAACAAATTAAAAATAAAACTCAGGTATTTATAGCAATATATTATTTATTATAAATATAAGAATTTGAATACAAAAAGTGTAAGCATAAATGTCCACAATTTACAGTATTAAATTTTTGAAATCTATCATAGTTATATTGAATAGTATTATTTTTAAAGTATTCAATTGCTTCTATTGGAGGTTGAAGGTTACCAAAACTATCAAAATATAAAATATTTTTATTTCTTTTTATGTAAGCTACCCAATGTGTTCCTGCTGATGTTTTATCATCTAAATTTATTATACCACTTTCATTTATATACATTTTTTTAGGCAAATCATTTCTCATGAATACCCCTCTAAAGTGAGGGATATTAAATTTCTTGGCATATTTTCTTAAATCAACATCAGTAAGGGCTCGTTTAGGTAGCTTCAACGAAAGTTTTTTGGATACGGATTAATATATAATCCTAACCCTTTTTTATAAGGTTTTAAATAAATTCCTTTGCCAGATTTTCCAATAGCAATTTCCTCCATAGTTTGGTTATGTTTTTGAGTTTCTGCTAACATTTTTTTTGCATCCTTTGCCTCATTTATTGCTTTTGCAACACCTGCAACACCACCTGCCAATCCACCTAGTGCTGATAATCCCGCAAATAATGGAATTAGAAATGGTAGAAAACCACCTACTTTTGGTATAGGAATTATTCTTAGTTTATTAACTTTAAATTTTGACTTTTTATTAATTGATTGTTTTGCGGCTTGTGATGCAATTTTAATAGCTTTTGACACACTCTTAGGATTATCAGGGTTAATTAAAGTATTTTTTAGCGCACCACGAGCATTAAGAATAGCTTTCTTTAATGCTGCCATACTATGCTTGACCTTTCCGCTACCCTTTATTTTCTTCTTTTTAATTTTTTTATTTCGTTTCAACCCCATTCCAAGTTTGGTTTTTATATTCATGATATTAGCAACAAGTAATGATGCTAAACGTTCACTTAACTTTGAATCTTTAGAAAAATATTGCTTCCAAGCTTTCTCAATCAGTATGTTATCAGCTACGTGTCTTTTACTTAAATCTTTATAGCGGTGATATGCAATGTCATGTTCTTTGCAAGCTGAGTCCAATGCATTAACTCCTTGATCTCCTCGGTTTAAACGTTCTATTAAACGTGTTCCAGGACCGCAATAGTTGTATCCAGGCAAGTGCAACTCAAAAGGTAATTTATTGATTAGTTTATCAATAAGACCATCACCTTTCTTTACTTTTATCATACTGACCAAAGTATGTGCTATCATCCAATTTTATACTTTATAATATTTTCATATATAAAGATTAAACATTTAAAATGTATTCTATTAGTTTATAACACATGCCTGGTTAAACAATGAAGTTTGTAAAGCAAAAACAAACTCTTTCTGTAAAGAATGTAGATAATCAAAGTAATAATTACACTAATAATTCAAAACATAGATCACTTTTACCAAACGACATTAGATGCATTATTTGTGGACCTTCAAACTGTGGAAAAACTAATGTTATGTTTAATCTAATTGAACATCCAAATGGGTTGCGATTTAAAAATATATACATTTATTCAAAATCTTTATATCAACCAAAATATAAAATATTACAACAAATTATGAACAATATTAATGGTATGGGATACTATACATACACTGACAATGAAGAGATTATTAGACCTGAAGATGCTAGCCCAAATTCTATATTCATATTTGATGATGTTGCTTGCGATAAACAAAATAATATTCGAAATTTTTTTAGCATGGGCCGTCATAATTTGATAGACTCTTTCTATTTATGTCAGACTTACAGCAAAATTCCAAAGCAATTAATTCGGGATAATACTAATTTTATTATATTATTCAAGCAAGACGACTTAAATTTAAAGCATATATATGATGATCATGTTAACTTTGACTTTCCAAGTTTTCTAGAGTTTAAACAAGTTTGTAATTTATGTTGGGATTCAAATAAATATTCCTTTATGGTAATAGATAAAAATAGTGACTTAAATAACGGGCGATACAGAAAAGGATTTGATATGTTTTTAGATATAACCAAGTAACCTTTACAATAATAATCAGTGTTGAGGTAACCATCTTCATAATAACATGCATTTATTATCTTAATAAACATTGATTACGTTCAAATTATGTTCAAATTACATTAATTACGTTCCCATTACGTTGAATTTACGTTCAAATTACATTGATTACGTTCCCATTACGTTGAATTTACGTTCAAATTACAGTGATTACGTTCCCATTACGTTTAATTTACATTCAAATTACGTTCCCATTACGTTGAGTTTACGTTCAAGTTGCATAAAGTTTACATGTAACCATGTTTAAATCAAAGAAGCGTGCAAAAAATACTGTGGTTAAAATAAAGACTCCTCCTACCAGATTTAAAAAAAGGAATAGTAAACGTAAAATAATAAGCAATATGACTAATGATGAAGATAAAAAATTAACACGCGATATTATTAAATCAAGCGATTCTATAAGACAAAAGTATCTCGCATTAAAACTAGGGGAATCTGAGGCACAAAGGTACCTTGACAAACAGCTTGAACCAATAACTACACCACTAAATATACTAGCTAATAAAAGTACTTCCAATATTAAATTAGCGCAACCAATCAAACAAGATATTGATACAAAACCGTATGATTTCAAGGTTGAAACAATTAAATCTAAGTTAGATAACATGTTAAAAGAACCACTAGACACTACATCGACACCAGAAAATGTATCATTAGCAGGTGAAAAACCAAGTATAACGCAAGAACCAACAATGGAACTTAGTCAGTTAGATGATGAGGTTTTTGAAACAAATGAACCCTTAGAATATAGTAGAGTACAAGATCCAAACTTATTTAAGACATCTATAAAACTGTCTGAAGTTGAAGAAAATCTTAAAAAACAAGTTGATAAATACGCCTTTCAATATTTAATTGATTTTAATAGACGAGAAGGTGATCCAAGTATATTTGATCATACATTTGGTATAAATTTAGAAGATGGTAATTTAATATTAGGAAAAACACTGGTTACGTTTGATAAAGAGGGTATTATAATAGGAAATAAAAAATATAAGTCATCCCCCGGATTATATGAATTGCTTTTTAAAATAGATCCAAGCACAAATATTTATAGTGAGGAAGATTTAGAGGATTATAAAACAATTTTAACTGATACAAATGCACATAGAACATTATATTTACCTAGTGGTAAAATTAAATCTAACAGAGGTATAAAATATAAAAAAATTATATCGCTATTATTTCCTCCTCAAACAAAATTAAGTGCCCCAGTGTCTTCAACACCATATTCTTCAGAAAGATTACAAAACGTTCGATCAAGACATTTGCAGCGTACGTCCTCAGTTGGTTTACAAAATAATAAACGTTTAGGAGGTGGCAATTTAATACCAAACTTTATGACTTTAAACAATAATCAAAAGGATTTCATTTACTGGGATGACCCAAATGAATTAGTTGAAAGATTACGACTACTTATTAGTTCAAAAATGGCGGGCAATACATCACATGACAATGAAATTAATTCAATAGTTGAAGAATTAAAAGAAGCTAATATTATTATATAAATACTTAAACACATTCTTTTCTTTTTCATTAATTTATAACTACTCATGTAAGTAACATGACTATTAACAAATTTGGAGTACATATACATAAGAAAAAAATTACTCGGCACGAAACAGTATCAAAAAATGATTTAATTATTATAGATAGACGTTTAAAAGCTGTAGAGAAAGATATTCATGATGCTTATATTAATAACTTTCGAAACTTTATTGAAGTAAATAAAAAAATTGCAACATTAATTACAGAATTAAAAACAAAACATAGTTTAGATATTAGTTCTTGATAAATTTTGTGTAATAATAAGTATGAGCAAAACAAAAATAGGTATAATTAATGAGTTACATAAACCTGCACTTAAAAACTATAAGCGTAGACATGTAATCATAAAAGGTCTAAATGATTCTTGGCAAGCTGAATTAGTAGAAATGATTCCGTATGCAAAAGAAAACAAAGGTTACAAGTATTTACTCACAGTAATTGATATATTTTCTAAATATGCATGGGCAGTTCCAGTAAAATCAAAATCTGCAAAAGACGTTACTGTTGCATTTGAAAATATTTTATTAAAAAATAAGAATAAGGTTCCGAAAAACTTACAAACAGATAACGGAAAGGAATTTTATAACACTGAATTTAAAAAAGTTATAGATTCGTATGATATAAACCATTATAGTACATTTAGTAATATGAAAGCATCGATTGTTGAAAGATTTAATAGAACTCTAAAAAATGCCATGTGGAAAGATTTTAGTATAAAAGGCAACTATAATTGGATGAATAATATTGATGCACTTGTTAAGAAATATAATAATACTCATCATTCAACAATTAATATGAAGCGATCTCAAGTATCAATAAAAAATGAAAAAAAATTATTAGGAAATGTATACAATAGAATAAAAAGGGTCGGTTAAAGTCGATATAAAGTTGGAGATTATGTTCGTTTAAGCAAAACCAAATCATTATTTGCAAAAGGGTATACTCCTAACTGGGGTACCGAAATATTTTCTATATCAAAAGTACAACTAACTAATCCAGTCACATATTTACTTAATGATTCTCTTGGCCAATCAATTGCAGGCGCGTTTTACGAACAAGAACTACAAAAAACAAAATATCCAGATATATATCTAGTTGAGAAAGTTTTACAGAAAAAAGGAAAAAGAGTTTTTGTAAAGTGGTTAGGTTTAGATAAATCTCATAACAGTTGGATAGATGCTAAAAATATTGTATAACATTTTAAATAAATAAAACTATTGGTTATTATAAATATGTATTTATTTTTACATTAAAAATATACTTATAACAATAAATCGCTCTCACTAAAACTATCAAAACCCCAAGGCAAAGTATCGGTACTATTTTTTATAATACACCGTTTATCATCAAAAGGACTTAAAGCAATTTTTGTTTGCTTAATAGAGTACACATTATGCAATTTTGAAACTATTCCTCTTTGAGTACATTTTTTTTCATTTAAAGTTCTTAAACAATTTTCATAATCTTCAAAAGAGATATGGTTTTTCACTACACTTGTCTTTATTCCTTTTATTTTTTTTATAATGGCATTATTATTAACTTTTATTGTATACATTTTCGATCTTAGTCCTATAAAGTGAGTCATAATTTTACCGTTATTTTCATCCTTCATTAAACCCAATACCTTTTTATTTACACGGGGAATATTATATTGATTATTTTCTTTATAATCACTTGTATCAAACTTATTTATATCCCGTTCTATAGTTTCATAAATATCTGATGTAATAATTTCATATATTAACGAGTCAGTATCAATATATAATAACTTTAAATTATTATTAAAAAATTCTTTTTGCATATAATTGTAATGAAAATCATACATTACTGTTTTAGATAAATCTAATATTGAAAAGCCAACATATATAGGTTTATTAAATGTAATATTAGGTTTTAATAGTTCAATAGCCACAACATTTTTATTAAAAATTGTTCGGCTATGAAAATTAGGTCGTGCTATTAAACTTTTTACTCCATATCGACCACCCCATTTTGTTTTTAATTTTATATCACGATGTTTTCTAACATTTTCCATTGTCTTACCAAACACACTATTATTCATTAATTTATACAAGTTTTTTTCAAAATCATTGGTAGCCATTTTTCTTTTTTCTGTATTTAAATCGATATAGTTTTTTAGCCACGGTGATTGACTAAATTTTAAAACTCGATGTATTTTTGATACTTGCATTCCTAAATGTATACATTGCTTTAAATTACTATAATGAATTATATATTTCTCCTTATCATATAAAGTAGTTAAAAGTTTTTTATGTTTACTTCCTGGTGCAATACAATGCTCAGGACAAAGCGGTAAATCTTTATGGAGATTATGTAAACTTTGAGGATAAGTTAAATCTACTTCTAAAATGTAACCAGTATTGCTAGTTTCTGACAAATTGCATATAATATTACTTATTTCCAATATTTCCTGGTTGTTTAACCATTTAAAATTTCCATAAGGTAGAAATTGAGACATTGCATGACCGTATAAGTTATTAACATCCAAATACATTAAATATTTAGAAGGTAATTCAGGTTTATACTTTTCATTCATGTATTTGTTATTGGCCTCTGCATATCTGTTTGAACATTGACTTATACCACCTCTGATACCCTTCTCTATAAATAGCCACATATTTATATCAGTAAACAATTCAAGTTTAATTTTTGTAATTTTTAACATAGAATCCCATGCTAAGCCTAAAGCAGAAACATAATGCACTAGATCTAATTTGTACGTCTCTAAACAATTATCTCGAAAATTTTCAAATATGTCGCAAAGTAATAACACATCGGTTTTTAAGTACAAATCGGAATATTCACCTAGTGTTTTAATATGAAATGTATTCCATACATCTTGTGCATGTTTGTAATCTACATCAGATAAGTTACTATCATTTAATAAATTAAAAAAATTATCCTGAGGTGGTAAAGCTGTCTCATTTAACTTTTCCCAGGAATTTATATAATCATAAGGAAATACACCTTTTTTACTTAACAAACTAAATTTTTCGTTGCTTAACATGTTAAATTCTGATTTTAAAATTTTAAGTTTATTATTTGGTAAATATGATGCCAAATTATTTAAAGAACTAGCCATAAATCGATATGAATCAATAAATCTTAATGAAATATTAGTTCCATACACATATTTCGTAAATGAAATATATTTTTCTTTATTAATTGGTAGCACAGAGGTTCTTCCACTTATTCCGGTAGCTAAATCAATTATTATGAAATGTGAATCATAAGATGATAAATTGTGAAAAATGATTGGAATCACATAACTTTCATTATAATTTAAATTACATTCATTATGAGCTGGTCCTCTATAATTTCCTGTTAAATGACAATGATCTCGAACACGGTCTTGTTGCAACGGTTTTTCACATATATGACAATTTATTGCATTTAAATATTCCATCTTTTGTTGAGCCGTCAATGTTTTCATTGGTAATACATTTTTTATTATATCCTCAACATTATAAGCAATCTCTTTTAATTCATTTACAAACCAATGAACGCAATCTTCACCACGATAACTATTATAATAAGATTTAGAGTCATCATATGAATATTTTACATAATATCCAACGCTATGTGCAATATGTGTTTGATATACCCCCTTGGTTTCAATATTTGTCACATTACTATCCAATATACTTTCAAAGTCTGCATAAATAACACATGCATTTCTAATTTTTCTCTTAAAGTTTTTAAACTCAAGTATATTAGAATTTTCAACTGGCATTATCGGTTTAACTGGTCTCAGTCCTAATCCAACACAGTCTTGTAAATGTTCCTTAAACTTGCACTCATCTCTAAAGAAATGTAAACATCGATCACATATAAATTTCTTACAATTTGTTTTTGAAAGTTGATTACTAACAAGTCTTGATAAATTCTTTATCCAACAAAAATGAAATTTTATTTTATTGTCACATTCCTCATTATTACTTTCAACAACATCTTCTTCATCCTCTTCTTCTTCTTCTTCTTCATCTTCTACTTCATAATCACTTTGAATCATTAATAAATGTATATGTTTACTTTCATATATTTTACTTACATATACAGGAATAGTTACAAATGTTTTCTTGCTCTTTTTTAAAATATACACATTTATTGTTATATTATTTAGTTTTTCAAATTTTGAAACTTGTGATAACGTCATTGGAAATTTAATACCATTTAAATTAAGACAATTTACATATCTCTTATAAGACGATACTTTTTCAGCATTATATTTTGCTGGATAAAGCGCTGATAATACTGCCCATACAAAACATTTATCATCTTCATTCTGAACATTTATTACAGCCTTTTTTTGTTTTATTTCAACTGGTAAGTCAATGAATGATGAACCATAAAATGGAACAAATTGATTTATATTTACTATCATATTCACTATTTTATATAGCTATATATCCACTTTGATTTTCTTGAAAAGTTTCTAAATCATTTAATACAACATCAATAACATTTTCCTTATACCAATGTTTTAAGTCTGTTGATACAAAAATTTCATTATTTTTAGTATTAAAATATTTGTATTCAAATATATGTTCCTCTTCTTTAGCTGATGGTAAAACAAATTCACCACAAAATATTACGTTAACTTTTAAAGCACTATATTTTTTTAAAGCATTTTTAATTCTAGATGCAAACATATAAAATGCATCGTTCAAAAATTGTAATGGATCAATGTGACTTAAATTAATTAACACTCCTGTTCTAACACGTCCTTTAAATGATGAATTTATTTCCTGCCATTTAATCCGATCACTACGTTTTAAACTATTTATAGTTCCTCCTCCAACTTTTTGTTTATTTTCTAACAATATTTGAAAATATTTTAAGACACTTATATTGCTTTCAATGCCTCGCTTATATCCAACTGAATAGGTATTTTTATTATTTTTTAATAACTTATTTAACAACCTTATATTTATTTTATTATAATCAGACCACTTTTTCCACTGAATACTTGAATAATTTGAACTATTCAAATGTTCAATAATTGTTCTCATATGCTTAATAATCTTACAACCGTTATCCATTTTAAATTATATATTTCAGTTTCAAAATCACAATATAAATCACAATTGTTTTTAAAAGTTCATTTATTTATAGAATTTTACATAAAAAAATATGCATTAATCACTATGTTATACTTTTACAATTTCGTCATCAGAGTCTAACACTTCTACAATTTCATCGTCAGAGTCTAATATTTCAATAACTTCACTATCACTCTCTAATAATTCTATGATTTCCACATCAGAATCTTCTTCCTGTATTTCAATTTCTTCGTGACCTATTATTATTTCATCAGCATAACTCTTAATAATTTTCTCGTATGTCTTCTTTTCTTCATCCGTCATATCCTCTGAATCACAGTCATTTATATCAAAATCGTCAGTTATATCCTGCACATAATATCTATCTTCACTGTCAATGCCGACGCGTATATCCCCCGAATCCAATAACCATGTTACGTCTGGAATATTCTTAAATCCGTTCATACTATTAAACTTTTGTTTGAACTAAGAAAACATTACTCTGTAATTACAGCTCAACATCATCTCTATTTAAATGACATTTATGCATTAATTTACCATCTCTACCACTCCATATTAAATCCCACCTCCACCAACAGAATCCCGTTACATATGCATACATGCATCAAAATGCATAAGTGGGAATATATATGAGTATATACTTGCAGTAGTACCAACTATGTCTTTTTAACGTAATCATAATTACAACTAATAATAAGAAATACGCTATGATCTTATACTGACTGCATCCACAGATACATCTAGGACACGAACATAAACGATTGGTTTCCGGAAATTGACGAAGAATGCAATAATTACGATCATATCTTTTACACCAATACTAACACACACGTAATACTTATTATCGCTATCTCACTCTTTCATATTACTGCTTTCTCACTCATATCCTAGGATATTAAAGAGACTGTACCTAGAGATAAAGTCTGTAATGAGGTTATCATTTTCTAAACCAATCACAACACAGCTTATCCACTTACCTCTCACTCCTCACTCCTCACCCCACTATTACCCCCAACATTGTCTAGCCACGCCCCCTTCTTCATACCGTGACCTATATGCATCCCCACCCCAATAATTTCCAACTCAACCAACTCAACTCAAATTTAAGCCAGAACCCGCTTTGTACCACTACTGTTGTACTTGTCAGTTACACCCCCTCTATTCCCTCACCTTAAGACATCGCACAAACCAAAACCTTTTCTTTCAATCCTATTCAAATACGCATTTCTTTATCTAGTCGATCAACCTTCAAATATTTTTCATTCCTTTATTCTTTACAAAAACCTGTTCTTTTTCTGTTATAAACAAAACTACATTGTTTTAGATAAAATACTAAATTTAACTCTGTATCAAAAATACAACAAGAACTGTAAGACATAAAACTTAACTTGGTAGTAATTAATTTGTAGAAAATATAAAGATATTAAATTAAACGAAGTGTGCTGTTTCCTTTAAATAATCGGTCTAAATTGACACCCAATTGATAAGAACGTTGCACCAAGATCATCAGCGAATCGACTCTTGACAACGTTACACTCGCTGTAGACTGTTATTAAGAAATGAGTATTAAAAACTACAAATTTCCAGTGGCAGCGGGAACTAAGGCGCTTATTTTGCAACTTCGTCGGGTAGAGACCAGGCGTCGCGTTCGTATTTGTACCCGACGGGGATGTTTCACGATGGTGTGGTGTCGTGCCATCCATTTAGGTATTGTGAAAGCCCCGTCGCAAGTGTTTGGTAACTACCAGACGTCTAACTCGATTGGTTGTAAACATGGGTGAAGTTACCAACAAAAATTTAAAATATGAACTAAAAAAAGTTCTTTTTAAATTCAAAATGTTATGATTAATAAATAAAATACACTTGTATTTAACAGTACAAACGTTTGTATAAAAATTTAAAATTAAACCCCAAATAAAGTAAGTATTTTTATAATTATTTACACGTAAGTAAATATTATTAATTTTAATTATTGTATTATATATATATATATATATATATATATATATATATATATATATATATATATATATTTTATATTTCTTTCAATACATAAATACATTTTATTTATAATTTAAAAATTTATGTATAGAAGTAAAAATATGTCTGGTACAAGAAGTTGCATTTCAACTGATCAATACACCGTGTATTTAAACTTTTTGGAGGATAATCCCGAATTTAGGGAAAATAAGCAGATTGTGAGTGATCCAAATTATTTAAATGACCAGTGGAATGCCCTAACCTTTCTCCTAAATAACTGTGCTACAGGTGTGAACAGAGATGTCAAGAAATGGAATTAGGTTGAAATTCAGATAATTTTCATAACAACAAAGTTATTCAGATCAGAATATTGTTATATTTAAATAAATACTTCTCCGCAGGTATTGAGAAGCTGGAGATTTGAAGTTAAGAAGAAGGCCCGGAAAATACACCTGCATACTACAGTGGCAAACCATCCCAATTAAAGTTAACTAATATTGAGGAAAGGCTGCTACACATTATGTGTAAAACAGTTATGACGGCAGATCCTGCTCTTCCGTTTACTGCAGGGTTTTATGTTAGTATAAACAATTATGTTAACTATTTATATAGCGGTTTATAATAATAATTCAATTATATTAAGATGGAACACGAAACAGAGAACCCCCAGACTGCAGCCTCAACCTCAGCTGAGGTTGAACCTAACAGTGAAATATTTCAAGAAGTTTATGCCTACATTGTAAGTTGTTTTTAGTAGGTTTATTAAAAACCTTAGAGAAACTAAGAAATTATTTGATTTAAAGGAATCTGAAGATGAAACACCTATAGAATGTGAAATGGTTGAGCCTACTAATGACCATATTGTTCTACCTTCTGAAAGTAGAAAAACAAGTAGAAAAAGTATAATAATTCTTCTTAAAATTAGCTGTTCAATACAAATAAATTATTTATATGATAAAGCCATATTAATGTTATTTAAATTTTAGCTCGCAGCGGAACAAATTGCTTGACAGATATCGCCGATTCTTACAGAGACAGATCATTAACAGTCGGAAACCAGGTTGATCAAGTAGCTTCTGCTCTTGCTTCTATGGCAAAATCAATGGAAGCAATAGTAAAGATAGAAGAAAAACGACTTACTCTACAAATGGAACAATAAGAAAGAAAAAAACAATTAATTGAAGCGAAGATAGAGCTCATTAAGGAGAGAATTAAAAAATTATAAAATTTGTATTATATTTTTTTATATTGTATATAAATAATAAATATAATTTATGTTAATAATTAAAAAAAATAATTAATAATTTATTCTAATATATAATTGTCTTGCTGCTTGGCCTAGTCTTCGCCAATTTCGCTCATTTTGATCAAATTCATGTTCAGATGGTTGCACGGTATCTGAAGGAATGAACAAATGTATTAATTATTATACGTATATGATATTATTAATATTATAAATTTACCATTACCATAATAATTTTGTTGCTGTATGTATTCTTCTTCAAGTGGCAAATTATTTGCAATAGCAATGTTGTGAAATACTGCCACTGTATAAATTATTTTTGAGGCTATTGTTGGCTTGTAATGTAGCACATGATCGCTTAAGCAACATCTGAAGCGTTGTTTCATGATACCAAATGTCCTCTCGACAGGATTTCTTGCTTTTTGATGTGCTTTATTATATAAATCATCCGAGGAACCATCAACTGCGTTGGAAATTGGTGTAAATAACCAAGGCTGCTGTGGGTAACCTGAATCACCTATAAAATAGAATTACTAAAAATTAACACACTGCTTTACTTGTTACTATAATATACAAACCCATTAAAAATGAAGATTGATCTCCAGACATATACCGGTCCTCCATGTGTTGTTTGACCTTTGACAACTGCCAGATTGCTGCATCATGGACGGAACCAGGATATCCAGCATTTAAAGATAGTATACGATTAATACAATCAAACACCTGGAGTTACAGAAAATTTAAACGCACCGTATATTTCAACTAATTAACTACTACAATAAATATGTTAGCATAATCTATAATAAAATTGGTGATATATGATACTAACTAATAATATTACCAATTCAATATAAATCAACAACACTCATCAGAATAATGCAAGTATATTTTGTTTAATTTACCACTTCAACATTGATGCTGTAATGATTGCATCTGTCCATGTAAATGCGTGCCGGGTAAATAGGGTCAAAGATTTTTGGTTTAACTATTCTTATGTGTGTGCAATCAATTGCACCTATTACCCCCCGCATGTTGTATTTATTAAAAAATCTGCAATGACAGGTTTATACATAAAAATATATAAGATATAGATATCGGTGTTGTCATATAATATTACCCTGCTTTGATATTATTCTTTTCTTCTACAGTTTGTGGGAACCTGATGTACTTAGGCATCAAATATTTTATAACCAAATCACAAACTAGGTGTATACTTGTACTCACCATAGTCTGTGAAAGAGATATATTATATTTGCCTCCAACAACCCACATGCGAAGAACTGTAGAGCGGCAAAGAACTAAAACAATAGAAAAACAATTAAAGACGCAGGCAGTAAACCTAATACAATCGTTTTAAATAATTCTATTATAAAAATATATCTTCTATCAATATAATTTCTAACCTTGCTTTTAAAAGATACCGCATTCCTTCTTATTGCTTTCGGGGCATGAGGTTTCAGAATAGCGATAATCATTTGTACTACACTTTGTACAGATTGTACTTCGACAATCTGAATTCCGCTCTAAATTCCGTATTGCTCAGCTCGAATGGATCAATACTTGATCGCATTGTCAAGGATCTTATTCTTGATTGAGACCTAACAACATTTTGTGATATTACTACAAGGACATTTTGTTATAACAATTATTCTTAATAAATTACAATCAAAGATACTTACTTTAATCTTTGTTCCTCAGCGTGAACAGCAATTGCCAAAATAACGACATCATCATCATAAATTATATCCATCCTGTTTAAATATTCGTAACCTACAATTTTTAACTGTCAAAATATTAAATATACGAAAAAATAAAAAATATTAAAACATATTTCCTATTTGCAAATGTACATACCTTACATATAAATTATTTTATAAAAGGAGTACTTACCTTTATTTTTACTTATTTTATTTTTAGAACTTGTACAAATACTTGCGGTCTCGTGATTTGTATATTTTCAAATCAGTTCAAATTGATTCAATATTTGAAAAAAGATTAGATTTTTATATAGAATAGTGTAGATTTCTACCAAGTCCGACGTCGGATTAGTGTTACCAGGCACCTTATTAGGTGCCTGGTAAATAGCGTCGTATTCACGGCGTTTCCTAAACACACTTCTGCCATGAAATGTCAATCAAAATGCCGTTTTCAAAATTCAGCGTCGTGTCGTCGTGTGTCGGACTGGTACACGACGACACGACGTCGTTGTCAGAGTTGCAAAATAAGGCCCTTAGATTTACTGTTAAACCATAGAAAACCACAAATTTCAAGTAGTGGCGGGTGCCGTGGGCTAAAAACAGGAAACGTCAAATAGATAGTGATGAAAGGCTATAATATAAAATATATGTTCTTAGATACAAATAAAATAGATCCCCGTGCTAAAACTTAACAAACTTGTTCAGTAGCGGAAGTTTGTGGGGGGTACTAATGCTAAAATATAAATGCAAAACTGAAATTTAGTATACAGATATAGATAGACATATTTATTACGAATATATAAAAAAAACTACATTTTCTTAAGTGCAACATTAGAGTGGGATGTGATAAACCGAGTATAAGAACAATATAGAGGTACAACGATGATATTTTGCATGTAGAATATTAAATAGAAGCACAATAGTTCTCTATAAGTCAGATATTCAAATTAAATTCAGTAGTAGAATTGGATTGATTTTTGTTGCGTTTGTTGTGCTGCGAAAATGAACAGGAGTGAGAGGGATAGGGGGGAAATAGTTAACAGCCCCAATTATCAAATTAAAAAAAATAGAAACTATGCATGTGCATATTTGCGAAAATAAATTTAACCTTAGTTAACGGCGTGAAATTGGGGGCGGGAAAGGTTTTGCCAAAGAGCTCAATTTTGAAATTTCGATCATTTATAAAAGTAAAGGTAGATAAAGGTTATAAAGGTAGAGAGAATTGTTACGAGCTAAATAGATTGCTATGCCTTTAATTTGACAATTTTATTTCAGGAGCGGAGATTAATGGGGAGGCTAATATTATATCGTAAATATAAATACAAAAATTAGAACATAAAATTACAGTGCAGTTTTAATTATGTAAATGAATTGCTGTAATATCCAATTGGTAGTGCATGATTGGAGAAGAGGGTGGCGCTGGGGTTCAGTAAGTAGCGGTGGTGTTAGAAGTAGTGACGATAGATTATAATAGCTCTGGGAGGCAACCGTGTTGCAGAATATGTGCTTTGGTGCTGGAAGTGTGGGCGGCGGTGCATAATGATTAAATAAAAGTGCGGGGGGGGGGGGGCGAAATTGCAATAATGGGAAGAATAAGGGCTAGAGATGAGATTATTAGGAGCGAACCGCGAGGCCTTAAAAACTTACATGAATTGATGTAATTAGTAGGTTTACATTGAAACGAGTGAAAATTAATTTTATCAAGCATTTATCTTATTGAATAATTATTAAAAAATAATGTACTTCTAAGGATGAAATTTAGTATGCAGGTTGCCAGTAAAGTATTTATTTTGAAAACTAATTGCTAAGAGATTAGTACGCAGGGGGTGGAAGCGCAGGATTATTTAATGATTGCGTGAAAACGGGGGCGATAGGAAAGTACCTTAATGAGCGATGATGCTCAGGTGGGCTGTGGTGTTGCTAGTGAGCGCATTGTGGCAGTGGTGCGGAGGAATACAATTGAAAGTGCGAGAACGATACAGAGCATGGAGCCAAGAGGTGGTGTTGAGGGGCGGGGCAGTGGACATTGTTTAATACTGTGCTTTATTAGGGTAAATTGGATAATTTTACGCAGGGAGGAGGAATAGACACTAACCGTTGTTGCACGTGTTTGCTCAGGGGTGCCTCCTCTGACCAATTTTCCAGTGTTTGTATAACTCAAAACTTCAAATTCTTCACTGTAGATAATTGCAGGTATTCCATGCACGATTGCTTCTCGCGACTGTAGGAGATCCGGCTCGAAGGACCAAATGTTTGGGCGATTGTGTGCCCGGGTATTTCACCGTAAATAGTCAGCAAGTCTTTGAAGTTCGTGACCTCAATATGAATTTAAAAGTATATTTATTTCATACAAAATTACACATTGGGGTCGTAAATCCCAACAGAATTACACAATTAAACACTTATCCTAATAATTAATAATAATGAATGTATATAAATGTATATAAATGTCTTAATGTATATATTTTAATATTAAACTGTAATGTTATTTTAATACTTGTTGTCTCGTCAAGAGCTGGTTCAAAAAGGGGTGATTTTAGTATAATACATTTAACACTTAAAATAGAAAAGAGTGGGGATGTACCCATAATACAATTTGTGGACATAGTTGAACGGAAATAGGTAATAAAATTATTGGTAACAGCAAGAAATGTAAGTCTGGATTTACACATCACACATCAAAATGTACAGGCGGCACTCGCTAGAGTACATTTACACTTTTGCCTTAAAAACATGTAAAATGAAGTTATATTATAATTGTATTTTGATGCATGTTTTTGTCCAATATATTTTAGAGAAAATTACTTAAAAATAATATTTTGCATTATTTTCAATTTAGCAAAATACACAAATTACTTTTTTTTATTTTCAAATATTAAATACACGTCGCTTTGCGACAGGGCAAAGCACTAGTATATTATAATGTCTCAGGTGTATATTTGTTTTCTTATATGTTTGGTTCGAATTTTGTATGGCATCTCGAAAACGGCTGCATGGAAGTTTTTAAAAATTTCCTATTTCGTAGAGAAAAAAATTCTAAGACTTTTGGCGTCCCCGGATTTTCCCCTGAATTTCCTGGAAACCCGCAATTTTGGAAAAACTGGAAAAATAGTGAGCCCTTTTTTGCTGTAATACTTTAAATTCGTAAAAGATAGAAAGTTGAAATTTTGCATGTGTATTAAGATACTCAATGCTGACATTTCTCAAAAATTAGAAAATTAAAAAGTGAAAAAGGGGGGCTTGAAAAAATTTGGGGGCCCGGTAGGAAACTTTAACAGAACAATGAATGAACAAACCATCTTAAATTCTAGTTATCATATACTCAGTCCTACATTAGTTTTTATCTAGATTCAATTGGTTTATTTTCATTATTTTGAGAATGCACATTCACATTCAGCACATTCCTTCACGTATTCAATCAGTGGTTTAAAGTTTCACACATTTTAATTGCTTTAACTTTTGACTCGGTTTCCGTTCACAATATACACTTAGTAATCACATTATTTTACAACTTTTCTAGCTCGGGTGTTACAGTTATGATTACTTTGTATCCTCGATTTATTTTTATGTCTCCACGCGTTCTTATGGGTTTTCTATATAAACGGTAGAACACTTTGTCAGCTACGAACATTATAATAGGGAGATAACAAAACCCCATATTCCAGTATGACATTCAAACCTATTGAAATAATAAATGAACATTTACAAACTAAGTCAGTATTGCTCATGGATAATGACAAAACACTAGTTAACATGGGTTTACGATCTACATATGTTTTATTTCACATTTTCATAAACTTAAACATTTTAAAAGATTTTAAAGTCAAAACCATACATTTATTTTATTATATATTCCTTTAAAAACTCACCCATAAATTACATTTGATAATTACTTAAAATATCAAATAACGAGAGTTCTTTTATGTTCATTGAATAAACAAAGCAAATGTCTAAAAGTCATAAGTTATACTCGTACATTTAAAAACTGTCAGAACCTTGACTATGTAGAAAATCCCACGCCAATTCAAAAAACCATTAGGGGTTAAAGCCTTAAACCCTTAGTTTAAATATACAACTTTAGTATATATATAGTTCGTAAAAAGATAAGAAGTTAGTCTGTACAAGTTGAAGCAACAATCAAGTTCACTTAAACTTATACCTTCTCAACGAATCTATATAGAAACAGTAATGGTCAATTTCTATCACAGATTATTGACATTACCTTAATTTTAATTTAAAAATACAAAAGTATAAATTACAAAAGAAAGAAATCAAAATTAAATAAAATATATAATAAAATATAAATAAATAAACTTAAATAATTGTTTTATTTACGTCGACTGCGACATATGAATTAATAAGTAAATTAACCACCAAATATAAATTTGTTAATTACTTTCGGCTCCCAGAAAGTATACATTAACTGGCGCAGTGCGGTAGGATAATTTGCTTTTTTGGAAAATAAAAAGTAGAACCCAGTTCTTGAAAAAATTATAAAAGAATCTACAAAAGTGTATTAAATAAATATTTTTATGTTAAGTAAATAATTTTTTCCTGTGTAAGTGAATAAAATTTTAAAAATCTACAATAGTGTATTTAAAATATTAAATAATTATAAGTGTACAAAAGGGCATTTAAAAATAAAATGTAGAAAATTTTTTTTTTTTAATAAAAAAAAAAATAAGTGTACTAAAAGTTTTTAAAAAAAAAATAATTAAAAAAAAGTGTACAAAGGGCAATTAAAAGAAATACAAAAAGTGTTCTATAAAAATAAGTTTTAAACAAAATAAAGAGCAAAAGGAGTCGAAACCATCATACAGCGAGACCATAAAACGGAGACCATAGAATCTATATCAATGATACTTGTAATAAAACTGTAAGTAGTAAATATTTCTGACATTCCTTCTCATAAATTCCTAATATCCAATTATTAAATTTTCAAGAAAAAAAAAATTATAGTAATAATAAAAGCATTATATGACCCAAAATACATTTGACTTCACTAAACTAAACTCTGTACTAAACGAAATTGAAAACAAAAATTTTAAAATGGAAAACATAATACTACAATTACAAGAACAACTAGAGTTGCAAAAACAAGAAATCTTTGAACTCCGGCGAAAGAAAGACGACATTAAATATAACAGTTCTTTTTTCCAAACTATCAAAGCATTTAACGGAGAACCGGCAAAACTAAGAGATTTTATTAAACAGATAGACAACATCGTTTATATGTTCAGAAACGAAGGTGATGAAATAAAAACCTGTATAGTCGGAGGAATCCTATCCAAGTTGGAGGGATCCGCCGGAAGAGTTGCATTAGGTCGAGATATCGACACATGGGAAGAACTGAAAAGGCTACTAATTACTCACTTCTCTGATCAAAGAGACGAAGCCACACTTTACATGGAAATTAGTGAGCTTATGCAGAAAACCCATGAAAATACGCAGGACTTCTATAACAGATGTTCTGACCACCTCGCAACTCTGCTGGCTAACAGCAGCCAAAAAGATTGTCCAATTGCATTTAATTGCAAATTAAATCTATATACATCAATCATCTTAAAAGCGTTTACTAGAGGTTTAAGAGGAAGAATGGGCGATAGTATTAGAGCAAGAAATCCGACCTCTATGGAACAGGCATGGGCGTATGTTTTGGACGAACAAAACGTGCAGTACATGCAGCAAAAATACTATACACCAGATAGACCAAAACAAAATATAAAAACAACCCAATATACACAAGTTGTACCCTACCAACAAAGATTCCCACCAAAACAAACATTCATACCTCAACAACAAAACTATCAACGCAAACAATCATCTACATCAAACCGACAACATTTAACACCAAAACCTTCATTTACGCCATTTTCGCAAAATACGCAAAGACAAACATTTAAACCGATTCCGCCACAATTTTCCTCAAAACCAATCTACCGAGATACCCGAAAGTTTGAGCCCATGGAGACTTCGCAAATGACACGCTTGAATTACATAAAGCAAAAACCAGGTATGTACAACGAAAATACAACCTCTGAGCATTATGAATACTTTGAGCAAGAACCGGAAGTTGAATACGCCACTACACCTGAAGAATATTATCAAGATTATGACCAAAATCATGAAAATGAACAACAGGATTTTCCAGACACAGCCTCGGAACAAGAACGCGCATAAGAATAAATACTCATAACCCTAATTCACTACCGTTCATATATATTCCTGAATATAAAGCAAAATTACTTATTGACACAGGGTCCTCCAGAACTATAATTAACCCACAATTTGCTAAAAAACATTATAAACCATATATCGAGCATGAACCTTTTATAATTACAACACCACACAAGACCACCGAACATAATGAAATTGCAGTAGTCCCCATATTCCCCATTTTCAAAACTGCGGAATATCACAAAATTTATCTGTTTAATTTTTCCGATGATTTTTGTGGACTAATAGGAACAGATCTGATAAGACAAGTCAAAGGTAATATAGATTTTAATAAAAAAATACTTTATACAACAAATGCAAATATTCCTATATATATGGACTTAGAAAATTTTAATCAAGTGAATAATATTAATGTAAAGTGCTCACATATGAATAAAGAGGAAGAAAATCAACTTTTTAAACTACTAAAAGACTATAGAGATTTATTCCCACACGAAGAAGAGCAACTGACATTTACAAACACTACTAAACACGTCATAAGAACGACTGATAACAACCCAGTATACACATGGAACTATAGATACCCTGAAATCTATAAAGAAGAAGTACGAAATCAAATACAGACGCTAAAAAATAAAAACATTATAAGGAACAGTCAATCTCCTTATAACAGCCCTATAATTATAGTACCGAAGAAAATGGATCAAAGTGGAACACAGAAATTCCGCATGGTAATTGACTATAGAAAGTTAAACCAGAAAACTGTAGAAGATAAGTTCCGTATTCCTAATATAACCGATATACTCGACAAGATTGGAAAAGCTAATTACTTTACCACTCTAGACTTACATAGTGGTTTTCATCAAATTGAGATGCACAGAGATAGTATAGAAAAAACAGCCTTTAGTACCGATTTTGGACACTATGAATTTCTAAGAATGCCATTCGGGTTAAAAAACGCACCCGCTACGTTTCAACGCATCATGAACTATGTATTAGAAGGCTTAGTAAATCAAATATGCCTCGTATATCTAGATGATATAGTTATATTCGGAACGTCTCTTCAAGAACACATGTCTAATCTAAAAATTGTTCTAAACAGACTAAGAGAAGCAAATCTAAAACTGCAACTAGATAAATGTGAATTTTTAAAAAAAGAAACTGAATTCTTAGGACATGTTATCACACCTGAAGGATCAAAACCAAATCCTAATAAACTTAATGCAGTAAAAGATTTTCCACTGCCTAAAACAACAAAGCAAATAAAATCTTTTCTTGGCTTAGCAGGATATTACAGAAAGTATATTAAAGATTTTGCTAAACTAGCAAAACCTCTAACAAATTGTTTGAAAAAAAATAGCAAAGTAATAATAACTAAAGAATATTTAGAGGCATTCGAAATATTAAAAAACACCTTGCTGAATGCACCTGTACTAACAAGACCTGATTTTACAAAACAATTCACATTAACAACTGACGCATCTGACTACGCACTAGGCGCAGTACTTTCACAAGGAGACGGAAAAATAGAACACCCCATTGCTTATGGTTCGAGAACTCTTAATGATTTAGAAACAAAGTATTCAACTATAGAAAAAGAATTACTTGCTATAGTTTGGGCCACCAAATACTTTAGACCTTATCTATACGGACGTCACTTTAAAATTATCACTGATCATAGACCTTTAGCATGGTTAGATTCTGCGAAAGACACATCTTCTAAATTAACCAGATATAAAATTAGACTAATGGACTATGATTATGAAATTGAATATAAAGCCGGTAAACTAAATAAAGTAGCAGACGCTTTATCAAGAATTAAGGTGAACGTAATTATAGATGACGACACTGACTCATTATACAACAACCCCGACCCACACAATGAACCTTTATCGAACGAAGAAATGAATGTAAACAACACTACAATACATTCACAAGAAGAAGATGCCACAGGGATACCCATAAGCGAGAAACCTTTTGAAACCCATAACCAACAAATTCAAATTAAAATAGTGTATACAAAAGAAACTTCAAAAATAATATCTAAACGAGATAACCAAACTATTACAATATTTAACATAGCCGCACAAAGACTAGAAGACGATTTATTATTTGAACTAAGAACTTACTTAAATCCTAAAATTAATTACTTTATTCAAACATCTGAAGATATATATAAAATATTAATAAAACTTCATAAGAATTATATGCCACAATATAAACTGTTTAGATGTATCAAAAATGTAATTTATGTAAATGAATTAAACGAAAGAATAAAATTGATTCACGATTATCACACAGATCTTACGAATCATAGAGGAACACCTGATTTAATAAAAAGACTAAAAGAAAAATATTATTGGTATAATATGGAAAAAGAAATTGAAGCTTATGTAGATACTTGTACTCTTTGTAAAACTAATAAATACAACAGAAAGCCATTAGATACTATTATGAATCTAACTGAAACACCCAGTAGGCCGTTTCAAGTATTACATATAGATACGTTTACAATCGATAAGCAAGATTTTCTAACAATGCTAGATCCATTGACAAAGTTTGCAATTGCAGAACCTATCAAAGCAAAGAATAACTTAGAAATAACTGAAGGAATTCTGAAACTATTTAAACATCACGGAATACCGCAAACAATAATTATGGATAATGGATTAGAATTCAAAAACCATCTAGTACAACAATTACTAGGGACACACAAAATAAATGTGCATTTTACAACACCAATTGGACACACAGGAAACAGTCCCGTCGAAAGGTTACACAGCACACTTATTGAAAACTATCGAATATTAAAAACACAAAGTAAAGAAGATCCCACTAAAATAATGTCGATTTGTATTATAGCCTATAACAATACAATTCATTCTGTGACGGAACTAACTCCTATGGAAGCATTGTATGGTAGTCAACATCGAAGAAACATATTCGACCTAAATATCAACACTGAAATTGTTCAAGACAAAATAAAAGATTACCATAATAATATGAAAATATTGCATGATAAAATACAAAAGAATATTATCAAAAAAAAAGAATGATACTATAAACAGAATAAACAACACTAAAAACTTAATCAAAATCAAAATAGGTGATTTAGTATATATAAAATTAAACAACAGATCTAAAAGTCAACCACTTAAACAAGGGCCATATATAATAACCAAATTGGATGATATGCAAAGAGCTTATATAAAAAATACCGTTACAAACAAAACACTAATTAGACATATTAGAGACTTAGAAAAAACTAAAACAAATCTTACTATTACAGAGGATGATGATTCCACGTTGTGAAAAAAAAAAAAAAAAACCTTAAGAGATATCCTTTATCAACCTGTACTCTATACCTATAAAACAACCTTCCTTTTATCTAACAATATTCCTTCCTAAGAAATATTTATTATTGTAGAATGAGTATTCAGTTAGTATTAATCAAACAACTAGATTTTATCACCCAACCAGATGAATTCAATGATACTCATATTCAAAACTAATATCATTAAATAAAATCTTAACTAGACTTAACATAGATGTTACATCATATAAATACTAACAATTATTGTACTATGTATTATTATAACTATATTATGTATTATTGTTAATGTAGTATTATATCTAGAATTATTATAAACTAATAACTAAAATAAATAAATATAAAATGTTACAATTATTAATAGATCAAAACTAAACCACTAAATCTAAAGTAAAATTAATCTCAATAAATTAAAATGTAATTTTCCCTCTAAAGGTGAAGGAGTTAACATGGGTTTACGATCTACATATGTTTTATTTCACATTTTCATAAACTTAAACATTTTAAAAGATTTTAAAGTCAAAACCATACATTTATTTTATTATATATTCCTTTAAAAACTCACCCATAAATTACATTTGATAATTACTTAAAATATCAAATAACGAGAGTTCTTTTATGTTCATTGAATAAACAAAGCAAATGTCTAAAAGTCATAAGTTATACTCGTACATTTAAAAACTGTCAGAACCTTGACTATGTAGAAAATCCCACGCCAATTCAAAAAACCATTAGGGGTTAAAGCCTTAAACCCTTAGTTTAAATATACAACTTTAGTATATATATATATAGTTCGTAAAAAGATAAGAAGTTAGTCTGTACAAGTTGAAGCAACAATCAAGTTCACTTAAACTTATACCTTCTCAAGGAATCTATATAGAAACACCACAATCGTTGTAAGTGTTTCTTTGATTCAGTAATGGTCAATTTCTATCACAGATTATTGACATTACCTTAATTTTAATTTAAAAATAGAAAAGTATTAATTACAAAAGAAAGAAATCAAAATTAAATAAAATATATAATAAAATATAAATAAATAAACTTAAATAATTGTTTTATTTACGTCGACTGCGACATATGAATTAATAAGTAAATTAACCACCAAATATTAATTTGTTAATTACTTTCGGCTCCCAGAAAGTATACATTAACTCACTCATGAACTTATACACCCATAATCATTAAAGTAAAACATATATAGCAATAGAACAATATAGGGTTATATTGAAAAATTAAAGAAATAAATGCAAAGCGAAAGGAACATTTTATTAACAAGAGAAATTCTACTGATAAAGACCCACACGTAATCCAAGGAGATATCGTATACATCAATATTAAATCAAAATAATCAAAAGTCGAATAGAAAACACAGAACCCTTTAAATTACTAGAAGTATCCGATACTTATATAGCTGAAATAGAAGATCTAAAAAATAAAAAAAATAAAAAAAAACAAAAAAATAAAAACGAAGTTAACGAAGAAGAAATAACGTTCTATTTGAATGCACTATATTACCTGTCGATCTAAGATAGTGTTACAATTTTACTGAGCGACAACGACGGCTTGTGTGCGCATAGCAACTATACTCTTTAGCTTCTAACACCAAAGGATACAAAACTTGTAAGGGCGTGAAAGGGGGATGAAGGGAGTCTGGCTCTGGAACCTTCTATGACGCTAAAGATACAAATTTGTATGTGCGAGCGAGGATTAAAGGAAGGGAGATTAGGATTCTCGAACCTTCTAAATATACGCTGTATTACGCCTGCGACTTTGGGTTCGTAATTACCGAGCGGAGTAATTGTTTTCACTATTTAGTCGCGTTGTAACTTATGAAATAATGAATAGTCACAATTAAAAATAATAAGAAGGATTTGCACTATTTACAGACTTTATTTATTCACACAAAATAACTACAACTATGTACAACTATTTACAATTACTGTTTATTACTTCATTTCACTGATTCTTTGCGGATTCTCTGTTGCAGACTGACTTATCCCGTGGACTGACTGCGACGCGATGCTCTTGTTTCTTTTATATCAGCGGTTTACGCAGTCGAGATTATTTCTATAATTATTTAAATGACCTTCCGACTATTTCTATAACTAAATACGCGTAGTATAGAAAGATCACACGTAAACAATAACAGATATACGCGGAATGCAGTTGTTTATGTTAATCTTTAATCAACACTCGTATTATGTTATGTTATTTGTACAGGGATGCGCAACCTTTTCTGCTAATTCCAGTTATTATTTCATACCTATAATTTTTGTATGCTAGGACGCCCGCAAATTCGTAACAATAGATTATATTCTTCACCCAGTTCATGACAAATTCAATTACAGAGACAAAAAATTAAGATATGATAACCAATTCGCAAAATTAATAGCGCAAGACACACCCAATTTCAAATACATATTCAATGAAGCCAAATGAACTCGAAGCCAACTAATATTCAAGCCAAAAATATTATTCATAATGTACGAAATAAAACCATGCGAGTATTGTAGATTGAATAATTTATTCAATCGTTTAATGATAAAATTAATTTACACTTTTATAATATAAATTTAACCACAATTCTTGTAATGCAAAATGGTTGTGAATCAGATGCTCGACAGTGTAAAAGCCAAAACACGACTGACTCGATTGCCATATGGCTGTGGCGTACAATCCAATAGTCGTTGTGTTGCCATGAGTATGATTTCTACCAGAGACAACAATACAATATTATACTGGAATGTCAGCAGAGACATATCTTATGTTTTGTATTGAACATAAACCATGCGAGTATTGTAGATTGAATAATTTATTCAATCGTTTAATGATAAAATTAATTTACACTTTTATAATATAAATTTAACCACAATTCTTGTAATGCAAAATGGTTGTGAATCAGATGCTCGACAGTGTAAAAGCCAAAACACGACTGACTCGATTGCCATATGGCTGTGGCGTACAATCCAATAGTCGTTGTGTTGCCATGAGTATGATTTCTACCAGAGACAACAATACAATATTATACTGGAATGTCAGCAGAGACATATCTTATGTTTTGTATTGAACATAAATTGCCGGCCAGCAGAAAGTAGCTGATCCCCCAACCAATTTAAAATATATACAAAAATACATTAATACATAGAGCTACATAAATTTATAAACTTCTTAATTCTATGATAGTCTACATAATTGTATGAGAATAATATAAAATAAAACAAAATAATAACTATTCTAAACATAACAGAAAACGTAATTAACATTATAGCATACATTATCATTTGCATAATGTACACAACAATCAATTCAGTGGTAATCTACACAATTTTGTGATGGGTCTGTTGTAGATCTTATCACCAATTTTTATTTCCGCCACTCTCACTTTTCCATCTTTACCAAAAAAGACCTTTGTAATTCTGGCCATTGGCCAATTTAATGGGGGTGAGTTTAGATTCTTTACAATAACTAAATCACCTTCTTTCAGGTTCTCATTAGCATATTTCCACTTGGGACGGCTCTGAAGCTGTGTGAGATAATCCTTAGACCAAGCTTGCCAAAAGTCTTGTTTTAGTTTTTTAACAATATTCCAAAACTTAAGACGATTGACTGGTACCTCTGTTAAATTAACTTCAGGGTATTCAATCAGAGCAGTGCCAATTAGAAAATGTGCTGGAGTCAAGTACTTATACTCATTTGAGCTTAGTGGAAGCAGTGGTCTTGAGTTTAGCACACCTTCAATCTGTATGACAACTGAATTTAATTCTTCATAAGTTAAGGCCAAATTACCAACTACTCTCTTAAGGTGGTGCTTCGCACTTTTGACCCCTGCTTCCCATATGCCACCAAATTCAGGAGCATAACTGGGTATAAACATAAATTTTATATATAAATTATTACAAAAACTTATAACATTGTTTCTATGAGACTTATTAGTCTGTAAATTATACAATTCTTTTAATTCATTAGCAGCACCCTTAAATGTTTTAGCATTGTCACAATAAATTTTAGTAGGCATGCCTCGTCTAGAAATAAAACGATTAAGACATGCCAAGAATGTTTCAGTTCTTAAATCAGAAACCACTTCCATTTGTATGGCCTTTGTAGAAAAGCAAACAAACAATGAAATGTAACCTTTTGTAATCAATTGTTTACGTATGCGAGCTATCTTTATGTTAAAAGGTCCACAAAAATCTACACCTACATGCTGAAATGGTCTTGTAGCTGTAACTCTGTCAGCTGGCAAAGAACCCATCAATTGTTTAGCAGATTCAGCCTTCAATCGTGAACATATAACACATTTGTATAGTACCTTTTTGACCTCCCGTATGCCATTGATAATCCAGAACTTTTGAGACAAGGAGCTGAGTACTAATCTAGCACCAGCATGGAGCAAACGTAAGTGCTCATTTTTGATTATGATAGAGGTGATATTGTTGACTTTTGGCAATATGACTGGGTGCATTTTATCTTTTGCAATGCCTGCATTTTGCAATCTGCCACCAACACGAATCAAACCAGTGCTGTCTATGAAAGGGTGGAGATTACCTATACCGGTTTTGATAATGATACCACCTAAGAGACATTTTATTTCTTTAAAAAATATTTGCCTTTGAACTGAGCGAATGATAATTAATAAGGAATTATGAAGTTCTTGTGGAGATAAATGTCCACTTGAACTGTGTACTGTCTTTTTACAATTATTAAAGAATCTGTACACATAAGCTAATACACGCTGTAGTTTATTGATATTGGAGAATTTTTTAAACAAGTCTAGCATTAAAGGTGCTTGTTCGACTTCAATGTTACAAACATTACAGTTTATATCTTCATCGTCTGATGGAAGTACTGTATTTAAATCAAAATAATGATCATGTTTAAAATGACAATTGGATAGATACTGGGGACCGTTCCACCAAAGATTTTGATTCTTTAAGTGTTGTGGTTCTATACTACGAGAAATTATATCAGCTGGGTTATCAGCTGATTTTACATAGTACTAAGAGAATTTATCTGTGAGCTCTGTTATTTTCTTTACTCTGTTATTAACATATATATTGGTTTTTAATTTTTCCGCTTGAATCCAAGCAAAGACTATTTTGGAATCACAATAAAAGAAAACTCTATGATCCAATCTAGTTTTGAGTAAATTACTAACTCTAACCGCAAGTTGTGCTAACAAAACTGCACTATTTAGCTCTAGTTGGGGTATTGTAAGTACCTTACCTAGTGGAGCCACACGAGACTTGGCACAAATTAATTTTGTTTTTACGTTGCCTTTTGCTGTAACGGTTCTTAAATATAGGCAGCACCCGTACGCCTTCATAGATGCGTCTGCATAGCCTATTAACTCTGCAGTGACAAAATTTTCCTCCTTTATAAGTCGATCTATTGAAATGCTGTCTGCTATCTTTAGACCATTAAGGAACTTTTCCCACATCTGTAATTGTTTGTCATTCAGCGGTGCGTCCCAATCTATTTTCAAAAACCAAAGCTCTTGCATGATTAACTTGGCAACTACAATTATAGGGTTAATCAATCCTAACGGGTCAAATAAAGTCCCAATAAAACTAAGTACTTTTCTTTTAGTATTCAAATTGTTACTATTCGTGTTAGGACATTTAAAGGTAAATGTATCCAAAATAACATTGTATTTTAGACCTAATGTTTTAATAATGGCTGATTTATTTAAATCCAATTCATTGATATATTTTTTATCACTAGAGATGTCGTCGAGCACTGGGGGATGATTGGAAGACCATTTGTGTAATTTAAAATTACCTAATTGTAACAAACCAATTAATTGAGACTTTAATTCAGATAACTCTTCCACGTCATCGCACCCAACTATGACATCATCAACATACGTATTATGGCACATTGCTCTCGCTGCAAGAGGATATTTATGTTTGTAGCGATGGGCAAGTTCTATGAGACATCGTGTGGCCAAAAAGGTAGAAGATTTGAGTCCATATGTTACAGTTTTTAATTGCAAACAACTGATGGGCTTACCTGGATCATCTCTCCATAAGATATTTTGTAAGACATTGTAAGTGTCATTTGTGAGAATACAGCGGAACATTTTTTCTATGTCACAGACAATTGTGTACACATAAGTTCTAAACAGTAGGAGAATATCGAAGAGCTCGCCTTGAACCACAGGACCATTCAGCATAACATCGTTGAGAGAAATCTTATTTTTAGAACGCATGCTTCCATCAAAGACCACACGCAATTTAGTAGTTTTGCTATCATCATTAGTAACTGCATGATGCGCTAAAAAATAATTAGGAGTATTATAAACATCATAAGAATTTATGTCTATTTCCCTGGCATGTCCCATCTCTATATATTGATCAATGAATTTTTTATACACCTTCAATAGTGAAGGATTTCGTTTAAATCTGTTTTCTAACACATAGAATCTTTGCAGGGCGACTGAGAAAGAATCCCCCAATTCTAGTTCATTTACTGGGCTGACTAATGGCAAATCTACAATAAAAGTATTATTTTTAAGTAGTACTGAATTTTTAAAAATATGTTCAGCCTTTAAATATTCCTCAGTAAACTTATCTGACTCTTCTGGGACTTTCTCAGTCGTCCAAAATTGCCCCATAACATTCTCAAGGGTTGTATGGTCAGAAATGGCAAAATTAGATACTATAATATTACTTGAATAATTATTTTGATTTTGAAACATTTTTGGCTCATTACTATTATTGTAACTAAATTGATTATGCAATTTGCCTGCAACTACATATCCAAATGTAGTGTTCTGTAAAACTGAGCCATTATTTAATTTAATACAGCCACCTAATAGAATGGCAAAATATACATCCGCACCCAATAGCAATGATATTTTCGAGGGTACATTATACTGCTCATCAGCTAGCTTAATATTTTTGGGAAAAATAACTTTGGATGTGTCAATAAAAATTTGAGGCAAATGCGTAGTGATAGATTCAACTACATGACAATTCACTTTGTGATTAATATTTCTGTTGTAATTTGACTGTATGTTTATAATTGCTGAGTGATATAATTTCGTGGCTTTATTGCCTATACCAATTATTTTACTAGGTTGAGTGGTTGTGCGTAAACGCAATTCTTTTAAAAGTTCAGCAGTCACTAATGATGCCTGACTACCACTATCGAGCAATGCACGAACTAGAAACTCGCGACCAAAATTGTCAACAATTTTTACCTTCATAGTAGGCAGCAATATGGTACCCCCCAAGCTATCATTGCTACAGCACATTACAACTGGAGATTCAGTTGTCTTGCCAGCCAGCGAACCAGCGTCTGTTTTATCACATAACAATTTGCTATGCATGCCTTTACATTTATGACATTTATACTTATTTTCAAGGGGACACCTGTCACTATGGGCTTTTAAACATAGCGAACATAATTTATGTTCTTGAACAAATGAATTACGCGACTCTAAAGGAGCCATTTTGAATTTTGGACATCTAAAAATGGGATGGTCCATATTACAATATCTACATGCTAAATTGTAGCGAGTAGTGACATTGGAAACTCTCGAGTACGAATACTCTTTATAATTTTTGTCATTTGACATACTTTTATACGGTGAGCTATTCTCAAGTGCAATCGCACGTTTCTCTAAAAATGATATAAATTCTGCCATAGTAGGCAGTTTGTCTACATTTCTTTCCATATGGAAATTGCGACTAGTTAATAAATCTAGCTTTCTACATAATATTGAGATTAGAATTATATCCCATTTGTCTACAGGCTCATCAAGATTTTTTAAAGCTTGTAATTGCTGTTTAACTTGACATAAAAAAGCCCTTATTGCCATTGCAGTACCCTTCTGCATGTTTGGAATATCAAGTAATATATTAATATGATTAGTAATTAATCGCGCCTTATTATCATACCGCGCTAACAATAAATCAAGAGCCTCTTTATATGAGCTGTTCACAAGCGGCAAATTTATGATTATTGAGAGAGCCTCGTCAAGGAGATACTTTCTTAAATAAAAAAGTCTCTGTACATCGGACAGTGATGCATTATTGTGAACAACTGCTTGGAAGAGCTCATAAAAGGGCCTAAACCTGGTTATATCCTTGCCATCGAAGGTTGGAATTTCCACCGCTGGAAGCTTGGATGCCACTAAGCTAGGACAAGTAGGCCTATTAACTTCTTTCAATTTGGTGATGCTGGCATTTAACTTAGCTAGAATATTAAAGTATTTTTCCTCTACATCCTCGATGTCTTCATCATCCTGTTCATCAATTTCTAAAATACTGGATTGCGTGAGCTCGTACGTTTGATAGGTAGTCATCAGCTTTTCTTTCTTCGCCTCCAGCAGCTCCACCGTACCGGATTCGAGGGCCCTTGAGTCGCTGACATAATTGTCCATTCTTGATATTGAACCTTTTGCAGTCGTCCGCGCCGTTTTAAGCCTCTTCAACCCCTCCATCTTGCTTAGGTGATAAACTCGTACTTGTATGATAGATGAAACGTGGATGACAAAACTAATCCAGCTTAATCCAGCAACTTAGCAATTTTTTAATAAATTGGTACTTGTAGATAATAATAATAGAATTGTACCTTTATGAGTAAAAAAGTATTTTACTCTCTTCCAGCTTCCTTACACCCCTTTCCGTATAATAAATTTCTTGAACAATTTTTCTTGAAATGTGAACATGTAGTATCCAAATTATATGTGAATCCGCTTAAATCAAGCGTTGCATTACCCAATCAATGTCAATTGATGACTTGCCAGGCCGCCATAGGGCAAATGTAAAAAAATAGCTTGCACATGTGCCGGTTACTATACAGACGTAACCTCAAAACACCACGAATTCACACGCGGTTAATAATGGTTTGTAAGACCAAATTTGTTTTAATGCTCGAAGGACCAGCTTCGCATGTACGAAATAAAACCATGCGAGTATTGTAGATTGAATAATTTATTCAATCGTTTAATGATAAAATTAATTTACACTTTTATAATATAAATTTAACCACAATTCTTGTAATGCAAAATGGTTGTGAATCAGATGCTCGACAGTGTAAAAGCCAAAACACGACTGACTCGATTGCCATATGGCTGTGGCGTACAATCCAATAGTCGTTGTGTTGCCATGAGTATGATTTCTACCAGAGACAACAATACAATATTATACTGGAATGTCAGCAGAGACATATCTTATGTTTTGTATTGAACACATAATAATTACTATTAAAGTGTATAAGTTAACCAAATATTTTTCAGAAATCAAAATAATAAAAAATGAAAATAATCAAGAAATAAGTAGCAAATATATTGAAGTTGTACAAAAAACTTTCGATACATTAGAGGAATAAGGTTTTATCTTAGAGGGGACGTGTTATTACATTTCACACAATCCCAAACCAACAATGTCTCTTCAGTATCTTTGCTGACAATACACTTTAGAGGTAATGAAATAGTATATAAATGCAGTGTTAATCTTAGTCTAATCAGTCTATGTATGTAAGCAGCATCGCGCTGTGATGATTGGCTCACGTCGTTTTGAGACTATGTACCAGCTGTATCGCAAAGTGATTATTAAACTCAAATAAATAATGTTAATTTAAAATAAAATAAATTGTTTCTTTTTATTAAAGCTCGAACTAATTAAGCTATAATTATATGTAAGTTCTTCGTTGTATATTGTCAGTCTTGAATGAGAAATAAGCTTCGGTGAATGCTTAAAAAGGATGCATTTACTTTTGGTGGTAGAAAATGTATATCCTGTTTTATTAGACCAGTCTTCTAGGCAGTTTAGAGCTGATTGAAGTTTTTTTTGAGTTATTACTACATCGTTCTTGCTGCAGTAAATGACTAATTTATCAGTATTAAGGTCTGTTTTCATTGGATGTTAAATGTTACTAATTATATTGCTTATTGAAATTAGAAACAATGTTACACTAAGAACTGGCCTTTGAGGAATACCGTTTCCTATCTTGTGTAAATTATTGTGATCTATTGTTATTTAAATTCAGACTGAAATTTCTTGTTTTCTAGTGAGCTAGATGACCCTTAATATCCCGTAATTCTAGTGTTTTTAATGTTATTTCTCCATGTTTGATACTAAGCTTTATTAATGTCTAAGAAAATGGTTACTGTTTTCCTGTTATTTGCAAAGCTATTAAGTATTTCCGTTTCCAAATTAACTATTGTGTAATCCAGTGTAGAATAACGCTTACGAAAGCCACTTTGTCTTAGTTCTAAAACATTTTGTGTTTCTAGGTTATATATGAACTTTTCACTGATAATTTTTTCTAATAATTTGCATAAGGTTTGTTAAAGATATTGATCTGTAGCTATTGATATAGGTTGCGTCTTTTCCGGGTTTTAAATAGGTTATTTAATTGCATTTTGCCATTCTGTTGAAAATTAGTCGTTCATCCAGATATGATTGAAGAATTTAAAGATTATTCTTTTGGTTTCGGTTGGTAGGATAGTCACTCCACCATCATTTGAGAATATATTGTATTTTTTTAATACTTGGTGTTTGTGTTGGTTAGAATTTGATTCTTGTAAACATATTACAATGGCGTTGTAATCTACTACTAGTCTTCTGTGCTTAACCTTTTAAATTACATTGAATTAAATTTAATTTTGAAAAGTGCATTAAATTATAAATAATTTGTATTGAGTTATTACTGAGTAATCTATTTGACTGATTTGTTTTTACTACTTGTTCATTTTATGTTTTTGGTTTATTTCGCAATCTGTTTTTGTTTATTTTAATTGCTTGTTTATTATTTATTGAGCACGAGGACTCAGGCTGGTTGCTTATTTCTGTAATGTTATTGGTAGATACGCGTTAAAAAGTCATCGTCTCATAGAGATTGTACTGATTCTTTGCTGGCTACGCGCCTTCTCTTGATTTGTTTTATTTTTGATCTGGGTCGTATTTGTTCTACGTTCTTTGTTAAAATTAAAATTAAACATTTTATTTTGGTTTTTCGATGTGATAAAGATTACTGTTTGGTGCTTTTTTGTTGCTATGTCTTGTTATATAGTGATTGAATTAGTATTATCTGCTGAGCCTTCTATAGGTGAGAAGTCCTTCGGAGTAGGTCAAATTTGTTTCGTGTGCTTACGTAATGCAGGTGGACACTATTTACCCCAACCCGCTACTTTGCCACAAGCCTTATATTAGTTTCTTTAATTTTGTTCCGTATTAATCTTTCAGGGCAGTCTTTATTGGTTGCATAGTGGTTTTCGTTACAATGTGTGTACCTTGCTGTTGTAGCTGCGCATGTTTACACTGTGTGTTCGAAACTTTCAGAGGCTCGACATTTTGATATGCGAAAACGGCATTTAGTGGAGGTATGGCCATATTTTAGCCATTTGTAGTATTGTACAGTTCGTTGGATGTATGGTTTTGTGTTTTCGTAATTTATGATGATGATTCGGGATAATCATATAACGAGTAGAATCATTCGGAAGTCTAAATTTATGAAGTTTTTTATTTAACATTTGAAATTATTTTACACAATGATGTGCGAAAATAATAAATATATAAATATATACATTTTTAATATTTTACATTGGGTAAGTGCATTTCTTTTGTTATTAAATATAATTATTGGGTTTTTACTTAATTTTTAAAAAAATTATTAAATTTGTAAAACTTAATATTAAGTAAATGCAATATTCTTTGATTTAAAAGTAATTTTAAAATAAAATTTTGTAAATCGCACTCACATTGAAATCAATACAGCAAGTCATGTAGGTGTTGTGCTCTGGTTGCTCTGCATTTAAGGCTTACTGTTAATATGGAAAAATCTACTGCACTAAAAGTAATTCCCTTGGATCCACAAGACTGCGCCAATGAACTTGCTGAATATATAGCATATATTACATACACAATATGTTATATTACATGTGTACAATACAAATATATAAAAAGAATTTCACAGATCGAGTTATAGGCGTATATTATGTGGAAGCTAATAGTAACCCCGCTATTGAGGTTTATTACATAGCCTGCGCTTGTTAGTGATTAAGTTTTATCTTGTCTAAATGTTTACTAAGCAAAATAACAGATGACTTATATTCATAGTATGGAGTGTCATGTGAAACAATTAACCATACACTAAATAGAGAATAATAATTTAGGAAAACTGCGTAATATGTTTGTTTTAGATTTCATTAGGTAACAAAAAGTTACCCTACACTAATAAAATATAATTTGTACTATATATGTAAAGAAAATCACAGCACATATCTATTTGTGTGGTGAGTTTCTTAAAATTAAAATCTATGATATATAAAATTAAAATCTAGAAGATCGAAAAGCGAGATTAAACAATTGACGAGCGAAGTTTTGGCTTAGAAATTAGTTGTAGAAATCTGACAGAGTAAATTGAAAGAATAACAATTAGGAATAAAAGCATTAAATGTTGTTTCTTTTGTATACAGGTAAGAAATAATGAATTTAGTATATTTTGTACATATTGTAAATAAAACTTTTGTCTACAGAGAAACACAATTTGGTTTTATTTTAACCTTAAAACAGTATAAGGAGAATATATATATATATATATATAAGTAGATGCAGTTCAATTTATGTGAGATTGACGGTAATTATCAAATTTAAATATATGCCTTGCATGTCGTTTTATGCTTTCTACATTGTAATATGATGGTTTTTGTTAAATACTCTTGGGTAGATAGATGGTGTGAAGCATTAGTATTATAAAAGAATATAAAAATTAAAAGGAAATCTTCTATTTCAATTGAATTAGAAACCCTTACTAGTTTTAGGTAGTCAAGCTTGTTTTAGAGTGTTTGTCTCACAAAATAACCTAGAAACAAAGATTTTTTTGTTAAAATAATATACTAAAGTTATAGAAAAGTCAGTACCTTATAGAAAAAGACATAAAACACATAAGAAGAACAGCAAGGTTTAGATTGGGAAATGAGGAAAAAGGAAACAGATACTGGGAAAAGAGTGAGGAAAGAAAGTGTAGAATGTGTGGAGCGGAGGACGAAACACTGGAGCACATTAAGTTTGAGTGTAAGGAAAAAGTAGCGAGCGAAAGGAATATTGGCCAGCTATTAAAGGGAGGCAGTGAAAAAAAGAGGTGGATGGCGGAAATAGTAAGAAGGAAAGGAAAAACAGGAGAATAAATAAGCTGGTGGAGAATAATAGAGAGGGTCAAAAGAAGAAGAAGCAGAAAGCACTTTTGGAAGTAGTAAAAGTCTAGAATATTTTAAGTTTAGTTTTAAGTTTGAATGTATATAGGAATGAAATGTATTAGAAATATAATACTGTAGATTGTAAAGCCGAAAGGCACACACAATTAATATATATAATATAATAATAATACTAAAGTTAAAGATAATTTCTAATTTAGAATCAATTAAGTATACCAGCACTTTGTAATCCGTAAAACTCATTTGATACCACAAAAAAATGCTCTATCGCAGATCCCTTCCTTTCCTAAATTTTAAATATTCCAAGATTGGAACAACAAATCTAGCAAAATAACTCGCAATTTTGATGAGATATGGCTACCAATTACCTTTCTTTTAAGTCTGACGCGAAAACCATTTGTATTTAGACAAAAATTGCCTCTAGTCTATGTTTAATCGCCTTTCTTTCAATACATTACCAAAAACCTAGATATGGATTGGAAAACCTAGTACAGAGATCTTTGGTCTATCGTATTTCCTTAGTTGTGGTATAAAAAACGAATAATGTCTACGATCAGAAATTGCGGAGTAGCATTGTGCCGTCTTTAAGCATTTTAAAATATTCAAGATGCTGACGAAAACGTCATTAAAGTACTCAAGAATATTTTAAAATACGACCTCAACAAGAATGTTAAGGTCGTATTAATCATGACACAGGTGACATTTGCGTCATATTTTTCTTTGCAATAGGCCTACAGTTAAATGCACTTGTGACTGTATACAATGTTAATTAAATTTAGAAAAAATACCAAAATACTAATCGTTTTAAAATGTCGGATCTAATTATGATAAATGAGAATAAATTTTCTTAATTTTTTAGAACGAAAACAAAGCAAATAATGTCAGTTTAGAATCGCTATTTAAAAGTACAAATAAATGTTTAGGAAATATACTTACACAGATGTTGTGCATTGTTAAGGAATCTGCATCAGAATTCAAACTTGCCCAGGTAGGCCACGTAGGATTCCAGGTAGGCCATGTAGGATCCCAGGTAGGCCACGTAGGATTCCCGGTGGGCCATGTAGGGTTCCCGGTAGGCCATGTAGGGTTCCCAGTAGGCCATATAGGGTTCCCGGTAGGCCACGTAGGATTCCCGGTAGGCCACGTAGGATTCCCGGTAGGCCATGTAGGGTTCCCGGTAGGCCATGTAGGGTTCCCGGTAGGCCATGTTGGATACAAGGTAGGCCATGTAGGCATACTACGGGGTGTATCAGACAAAGGAAGTGAGGGCATCTTGAAAATACCGTGTGGCCGTACCGCCTAGTTAATGAAAAGAACGTTTAAATATAAATCAAAAGTAGTACACTTTCCATTTGATGAAACGTTAGACTTTTTAAAATATTTTGTCACTTTAACTTAAAAGCCGGCTACATCAATATCTCTGTCTTTCAGAATAGCATTATTAGCTATTATATTCTAGAAGGGCATATATTAGCTGATTTAATATAGCAGAGATCATTATTATATCACAAAAAGAATTAAAAACTTATTTTAGAATTGTCCTTTAAAACAAAAAGAACAACTCTAAGACTAAAGTAGTCATATTGAATAGGTTGAACGGTTTTTTTTTGATTAAATTTGATTGCATTTTCAACTAAAAAAATTGAAAAAATTATAAAATAAGAAATAAAAATATAGACGGAGCAATAGCATTTTAAATTGGTCTTACTTCTAGTGACAGCCTTTGTATACTCGTATTTATTTTATGTATATAAATAAATGAATACCTTAGAATTTCTTAAGAGAGTTCCAGCTGTGTACAAAAATATTTATGAAAACTGATGTTTTATTACTACTGTAATGCGGTAAGTAATTTAATTTATTTTAAAAGGTGATCACTATTTGTAATATATTTTTATTTACACTACTAAATAAATTTAATTCTAATTATATATAATTAAATTTTAGTAAATGTATAACTATGTTTTATTATTTATTTTGTTTTCATATAATTTAATTATTTATAGTCAACAATGCTGAATTCCATCACTGTCTAATAAAATAATGATTATATGAGCTTATAACTAAATAAACTTTAATATAACCTAATCGCAGAAAATGTTACGGTAATTCGGAGATCGAACCCGAAGATATAGCAGTATGACGTCAAGTATCAATGCTCTTGGACATTTTGCTGTTTATTTTTAAATCTCTTTATTTAATATTGCTAACGGTACTTTAATAAGCTACATAAGCTACATAATTATATATCCATTAACTCAGACCCCTAGATTGTTTTTAATGTAATCTAAATTGCAATCTTAGAAAAAGTAAAATACACTTATATTAGTAATCATCCTTTAGTTTTATAATTTAATTTTCTAAAATCGATATTAAATAAACTTGATTTCACCGTAGTGTTAATCTAACTAATGCATACATGGGTAACTCATGCATGTTTACCATACTTTTTATTTTGTTTAATAAGTAAAATGTATAATATAAAAGATTTATTACAATTTCTTTATTACATAATTTTCTTAATAGCGATTTCCTATAGTTAAAGTTTTTGATGAACGATAACGGTGACCAGAGATGTTTACAAATAGTTTTCAAAACTATTTGAACTCAAAATGCAAAGAGTTATATTTGTTGCAATTCAAAACGCAAAATACTTCTTTTAAAAATACTTTTGAGAGAATAGAATACTTTTTAAGTCACTAAAATAAATGTTATTTCTTTTTATTGATTACGAGAATTTACATATGATATAATGTTATTTATATCACGGATTTTCATATCACTATTTGTTCAATCAATTTATCTTTCATTTTTCGTTGATGAGTTCTTATTATCATTCCCTCAAACGAAAGAAGGTGTTCCACTGTGGATAAACTTTTTAAACAAGTGTTGTATTGTACAAATATTTTCTTTACGTATGAATATTTGTTTAAAGTATCTAAATTAGTATCAATATCTTTTAAATATTTCAATGTTTCTAGGTCTATGGTAGTTTTAGCGTGGTCACTGGCTGTCGAAGAATCTAAGTCCTCCACAAACATATAGTAAGATTCGTTCCTTTCCTTTCACTTATCAGTTGTACCACGTACAGTCTTCATGCCTTCTTTTTAATTATAAAATCAATAATTCCAAAATAACAGAACTAATTAAATGTGACCGTTAAAGAGCGAAAGTAAACTTTGAATAACAAATTTTAAACATTGAATATAATAATCAATTTTGCTCTAATAAATGATTGTTGATAAATACATGCAAACTTCATATTTACGTATTAACATTTTACATTTATTATTAATTAATGTTTAATTTAAGATTACTTTCTGTTATAGCCTCATGGTAGCGTAGTGGCTAGTATAACTATCCACAATACCTAAGGTCGTGCGATCGATTCCATCGTACTCTTCGACATCAACGATTCTTCACATAACAAGAACAACGTGAAATATCGGGGGAAGTCTAACCACCAGTAAGGAAAATGCCTTAACCGGCATGCCGGCGAGTAGAGGTGAAATAAAATAGCCACCGCACCCACAAAAAAATTGACAAAAAAAAATGAAAATAGAGATGAAGTTAACAATTACGGACCAGGGGCCCGGAACCCCAGAACCGGTACGTGGCGGAAGTGCTTGGGCAGGCTCCCAGGGATCGTCAACAAGTTACTGCCCAGCAAGTTTGCTTAGGAACTAGGCCGAATCGTCAGTTCTTGCTAGTAGAACAAATTAGGGAATTATAACCCATTCAGAAAAAATAATAAAATGAATAGGACACCACCTAAACAAAATCCATCTCGATACGAGAAAACAAAGAAGATACAGGATACGCAACAATTACAACAAGCTGAGACTGAAATAACACTAAAGTCAGCTCCAAACAGAAAATGAAAGAAGTCTTTGGCGCAGCCTACAAGTTGCATTAAATGCAGAGAACAATTGATGTGCTTGTAAAAAAAATTTCTGACAAAGAATATGTCATGAACACTTCTGATACAAACAATACTTAAGAAAATTCTACGGAAACTAATTACAAAACAGACGAAGAAGAACTACCCAGAGAAACAGAATGGATAGTTCAGAAAAACAACACCAGGAAGAGTAAAAAGCGAAAGGCTTATACTTGGCCTAATGTGTCACCACAACAGCCATCACCTAGTACAACCATCATTAGTAAAACTATTGGAAGAAAACCACATGCGCCTCCACCGATAACTACGACAGTATTTATAACATATTGAAGAAAAATGTGACATTCACAGCAAGAATAGTGAGAAATTAAATTCAATGTACCTGAGGAAAAGCAATACAAAGCTCTTACTTGGTTTACTCATGAAGACAAAGAGACGCGTCCAACAACAGCGATGGCACGCGGAGTACATCCTGATTGTGCGGCACAATCTATTATAAATGATCTCAAAGAGAAAAAATTGAATGTAATAGATGCTGTAAATGTACTGCAGAGAAACACAAAAAACCTTTACTGCTCTTTATGACATTTATCACATTTGACAATAAAGAGGACATACGTCGTTATGAACATTGTAAAAATTCTGGGGATGAGAATTAGAATGGAAACAATAAGAAAATCAACACTAGTACCTCAGCGTAAACGATGTCAAAAATTTGGTCACACACAAAAATTCTGCAACAGACAACCTAGATGTGTAAAATGTGCGGGTGCTCATCTGACAGCAGAATGTAGAAAAGAGAAAGACGAACTACCAAAATGCATTAACTGTAACGATAATCATCTCGCAAGTTACAGAGAGGATACATTGTGACAGTAGAAATACAAAACAGAAGAGGTAGAACAACGGCCAATAGACAACAACAACAACAATTGATAAAACCCACTCCTATTGCATTACCAGATGAACATACATGCAGTAGTGGGAGTTAGAGGAAAAGAAAGAAGGATAAAGATAAGAAGAGAAGAAATAAGGAGAAGAAATAATTACGACACCAGTGCCAAGATACTTGAGGAGGCCATGGAAATGCAGATCGTTGGCCAGTTGTTATCAACTGTGGACAGCGGGTGCGACGTGGACGCCATCTGCACAGGTTCCTAGAACCTATCACGTAGCCCACCTATCATGAGCACCCAAAAGAACGGTCCTGAAGGGACATCGCGATTTTAATAAATATATAAATGCTCCCCCATGATGGAGTATGATCATGTATGCTGTATGATATGGTATGCTGTTATGATATGTTATGAGATGATATGATATGATATATGTTATGGTATGATGTGTTATGACATGATATGACATGACATTATGAGATGACATGATATGAAGTTGTATGATTAGTGTGATATGATATGAAAGAGTATGACAACCTCTGTAATATCCCTGAGGGCAAGGGCTCAATTTTATGGTATTACTGTATATGCATCATTATCATTGCTTTGCTGCGGTTCCCTCCTGCTTACCGCTTCTATGCGGTTTGCCTCTAAACGTGCTATCAGTTCTTTTCGCCTTCTAAATGTTTCTTCAGCAAATTTTGCAAACTTGTTATAACTATCCTGGGATGATATCATTGGGCATCTTTGACTAATGTCATTAATATTTGCGCTTGTTTTAAATATTGTACGTATGTCATTATATATTACGCATTCCTCAATCATGTAATCTACAGTTTCTATTTCTGTGCCTCCAAATATTAGACATTTGTTACCTAGGTCTTCATAACCGAGTATGGATAGTTTTGCATTTATGGAACCATGTCCTGTTAACCAAAATGTTGGATAAATTCCAAGTTTAAGCCACTTCTTTTTTTGTGTAAATTTTACATTACTTATAAATTTGTAAAGGTCTGTTCCTTTCTCTACTGTCCCATTTACTCTGCCAGGCTGTATGCAATGCTACATTAATACGTTTTTTCTCTTCTTTTTGGTGGCGTTCTAATTCTTCACCCTTTTTAATTGATGTGTCAATTTTAATATGCTCATAATTTGCAGGTAAATTTTTCCTTATATAAAATGAAAGTCCCCTTCTTACTACTTCCAGGTTCAGCGGAAGCTTACCAGTAAGTACTACCGTTCTACAAGCTGTTGTCATTTGTAGTAGCAGCAACCACCTTTGGAGTGACTCCAGTTCTCTTTTCTGTCTTACTCCTATTTTGTTATACCATACTGCTGATCCATAGAAGGATATTGGCAATATGACACCTTCATATAACGTGCTTACTATGTCCTTTGATAGTCCCCATTTTGTTCTTGTGTGACGACTTAGAGCAGACGCAATTTTAGTGACTTTTTCTCTTACATGACGTACGTGTTTGGTAAAGTTCTGGCACCGGTCTAAAATAACACCAAGGTATCTAACATGTTGTACCCAATGTATGCTGTTATTAAATGCTACAATTTTGGTATCTTCTACTGTTATATTCGCAGGCACTCCTCAATCACCAAATTCCAGAATTATGGTCCCAATACTGAACCTTGCGGACAGCCTTTTGTAACCTCTTTTGTAACTTTGTTGTGTTCTGTCTCTACCTGTACTTCTCTGTCAATAAAGTAATCACTTACGATACCAAATATCTCAACTGACACCTTGGCTTTCCTGCAACCCTTTAGGACATTAGGCCACCATACATTATCAAAAGCTCCAGCAACATTTATAAATACACCACACATGTATTTTTGTTTGATGTCACTGGCTGAATCTAGTACCAGTCTTATCGCATCTTCTGTACTACGTCCCTGGGTGAATCCAAATTGATATCTATCTTGCAAGCCATTTTCCAAAATACCGCGTTTTAATCTATTCAACATTAACCTCTCCATTACTTTGCCTAGGCCAGGAAGCAGTGTGATTGGTCTATAACTTTTTACTTCATTTGCTGGTTTTTCCGTGCTTTTCACAAATAATTTTATGTTACCTAGTTTCCATATTTTAGGAAATTTTTTTTCCTTACGACACTTGTTAAATAATTCAATAATAAAATCTTGGTTTAAGTACCATAAATTTTGGATAGCCTCATTCATCAGTAAATCATATCCTGGAGCCTTATTAGGTTTCAGTCCACATATGATTTCACCAATTTCATCTTCGGTAAACAATTCCTTATTACGTATCCCCTTATATATAGTGTTTTCAAGTCTGACAGCTTTTTGTATTTCTGTTTCGTTTGTGGTAATGTCGTCCGGTACTAGGGTATTAAGCAGGCATTTCACTGATGTGCTCCAATCCCTTGTTTCCTCACCAACATTATCCAGAACCGTATTGTATAGCTCATCTGGTCTTATTTTGTCACATGTTAACTTATATATTAGGCCGTATGGGTTTTTATTACCTACTTCTGTCACATACTTCTTCCAGGATAGATCTTTCTTTTTTGCTATGGTGTTCTTATATATGGTTACTCTATCTTGCATGACTGATCTATAGTAGTCAGTGTCGTCACTTTCTCTATTTAATCTTCTACTACGTTGGAAGTTTCTTTTAGCCTTTCTGACGTCTCTTTTCATGTTATTTAGTTCACGGTCCCACCAAGGTACCGGTTTCGCTCTCCGTGTACATTTACGCATAGATGTTTTGCATACCCATTGTAGGAACTCAGTTATGGTCTTGGCTTGTTCCTCACTGGATTTTGTCTTAAAATCTTCAAGATTACTTGAAGTAAATAGTTTATCTATTTCTTCTTCAAATTTTACTATATTAAGGGTTCTAATGTTGTATCTTGAGTTATCGTATGTTACTCTTTCATGGTCTGTATTTGAGTATTCCATAGTGATTGGTCTATGGTCACTAGTAATGCCACATTCTCGAACCGTCCAATTTTTAATTTTCATTAAACATTGTGCATTGGCAAGTGTTATATCTATATTGGATTGAAAGCTGGTTTGCCATATTGACTACTTGAAGTCTGTGTTGTGCTAGCCACTCCTCTAATTCAGAACCTTTATCATCTAGCCTATCACTATGCCATAATTGAGATTTTGCATTCGCATCCATCCCAATTATGACATCGTTGTTCTCTACTACAGCTGCTACCTTGTCTAGATAGTTTATATATTCAGTAATTCCTTCGCTTGCTTGACAATATAGGGAAACAAGGAATAGCGTTCCAAAATGGCCATATACTTTTATACATATTCCGTGTGATCCACATAGGGAGTTGACACGTAGCACACTAATATTTTTATTTCTCACTATTATGGCTGACATGATGATACTGCTTCCTTGATCTCTTGGCATGTTGTGTATTGTGCGCGCTGTGATACCAAACCCACGCATCATTCCGCTAACGATATAGGGTTCTTGTATTAGCCCAATGTCAATTCCTTCTTGGTCCATATAATTACGTGTCTGTTGCATTACACTGATGGATCTGGCTGCGTTTATTTGTAGTACCTTCAGTCTTTTGTCACGGGTGTTTTTAGACATAGTCAATTCTTTACACCAGCAGTGAGAGCGCTCTTAGATGCTCAGGGCAACTCCGGTGTAGCACTATATGACCAATAGACAGAGGAACAACAAACCAGCTACAAACAAAGAGACAATTGGAAATATTCTAAACAAAACAAAAAATAATAATAGTTCATTTGTAACAGCCGAGAAATCGTTTGCTCAAGCAGCAACAATGAACGCTATACATGAAATAGAAAAACCAAACCAAACGGATTTCATTATGCACACATTGCAAATAGTTCTGGAAAAAATTCCTTTTGGAGTAGATAGAATAGAAACCAGCGATAAAAATGCTGTAAACTATCCAAATCAAAAGAAGGCGATAATACATTGAGAATTACAGCAGGGAATGCGAATGGAGGAAAAAATCATTTGTCCGAGCTAAAAATATTTCGGGACGAGCAAAACATTGATATATGTTTAATATAGGAAACCCACTTAACGAAAGAATCATTCGTAAAAATTAAGGGTTACAACATATATCACATAATACATCCAGAGAATAAAGCCAGATGAAGAACTGCACTAATAATTCGTAACCAAATATCCCATTACGAAGAAAGCAAGTATGAAAGTAAGGAAATTCAAGTAACAGCTATTAAAATATGTAGCAACCACTACAAAATTACAATAGCTGCAATATACTGCCCTCCAGGGCATAATATTAAGATACCAGAATATCTTCAATTTCTACAAACACTGGGTGAACGGTTTATAATTGGTAGATATTTCAACGTAGGGGTCAAGAATGACTACAAGGAAAGGCAAAGAATTGCTGGAAGCAATGAAAGAATATCAGTGTGACACGGAATCTACTGATAAACCAACATCCTGGCCAGCCGATGGAGAGAAAAGGCCTGACTTGATTGACTTCTTCATACTAAGAAAGGTCTTTACTAATTATATAAACATTGAAGATAATGCGGACCTGCCTTCTGTTCATACACCTACTACGCTTACACTCAATGAAAAAATCATCATAAAGCAACAGTCTTCCATGTTAGCCAACAAATGGACAGACTGACATAAATTTAGAACTAATTTAGATAAAGTGATAACACTGAATGGCACTTTAAGTACAAAGGAACAAATAGATGACGAAGCAGAATAATTAGTGACTGATATTCAACAAGTAGTATGGAATTATACACTCCAATTATCAAGAAAAACAAAGGGTAACTGCAATCCTGAAGAAATTAGGGACCTAAAGAAAAACGCAAAGCACGTAGAAAGTGACAGAAATCAAGAAACACTCTAGATAAAACTGAATTGAACAGATTGACTAAACAATTAACAAACGAAATTCAGGATATAAAGAATGAGTCTATCAACCATTTTCTAAGTGAACTCACTGACGGTAAGGATACAGATTATTCACTCTGGAAAGTTACAAGGAATATGAAAAAACCAATGGTACAAACACCACCCATTCAAAGAGAAGATGGCAGCTGGGCAAAAGATAATGTGAAAAAAGGAGAGCTACTTGCGGAACATCTGGAAGATACATTTCAGCCGCATGCAAGTCATGTGCAAGAGTATATAGAGCAGTTTGAAAATAGTAACGAAGAAGTTATTAAAAAGATAATTCCGAAAGAAATTAAAAATTAAATTAAGGCAAACATAAGAATAAATTAATCACCAGGTTTCGATCTGATTATTTTTGAAATACTAAAGGAACTACCAAGGATAGGCATAATCAAACTAACGCACTTGCTTAATGCTGTGTTACGCTTGGGATATGAACCTTATTGCTGGAAAGTCGCCGAAGTAATTATGCTAGTTAAACCAGGAAAACCGCCAAACAAGAAAACAGCATACAGACGAATTTCGTTGCTTCCAATTATCGGTAAACTATTTGAAAAATTATTGCTAAAACGTTAAAAACTACTATTAGAGAGAGAACAACTAATTCCAATTCATCAATTTGGATTTAGAAGTAAACATTCTACCATCGATCAGGTACATCGAATTACCAACGTTATAGAAAAAGTTCTTAAAGAAAAAGAAAATATGTTCTACTGTATTCCTAGATGCTTTTCAGGCGTTTGACAGAGTTTGGCATAAAGGCCTAGAATACAAACTGAACAAAATATTACATAGACAATATAGTGAATTACTAAAATCATGTATATAGAAAATAGATTGTTCAGAGTTAAAGTTGTAAAGTACTAATTCCCTGTAACGTACTACAGGAGTAAGAGCGTACGATACTATTATATTATTATTATGTCTAGACACACTTTATACACTTCTTAGTTGCAAAGACCTAAAACTTAATATGTACTATATTAATATTATTATTTAATATTATTTATTTGTAAAAGCAATATTTGTATTAATAATTTATAATATGAAAGCATAATTTACAATTTAAAAAGGAAATATTCTTTTTAGTTAATTTATCTGCAAACGTTGTAATAAAAATACTGATCTGGTAACAATTATTACACATTAGACTACAGTTAAAAATGTATTACGATTAATGATTTGTAAATAAGAGTATTTTTCTAAACGTTAACAAATAAATCATGCGACAACACCAGCGAGCAGGTAAAGAATATGAAACAAATTTTTAAAATATATTATTCATATGATAATGTAGCATGCATGTAGTTATGTAGAAGTTATTTCAATATGAATATGACTGAATTTTATAAACTTGAAACTTCGTTGTCGGGAAAGGAGAGGACCAACATAGGATTATAAAAAGGAAAGAATTCATAATAGAATATGTGGTAATCTGAAAACAATTAAAATGCCAATAACATACAATATAATATATATAACACTTACATCTAAAAGTAAATAATAAAGTAATAATGAGTACTTAAATAATAAATCTCAATCATACCTATCTAAAAGCAATTAAATGATAATCTCACTCTCCCGATCAGAGTATTTGGTTAATTTTAGAACAGACATTTTGCTCCTTTAAGCAGCAAAATGTTGCCAAATTTATTTATTCTAACGTATTTGTCAAATTACAAATTATTTATTGTTTTGTGACAAATTCATTTATATTTGCCCCACCAGAGATCTCTTTTATCAACCAGATTACAACTGGTCACAATCCCTTCCCCTTTTGCTGGCCTATATAAGTGACTGCGCTGTTATCAGTGCTGCTCTATACGCTCTTGTTTACTATTTATTAGTTGCTTTACTAGCTACTCGTCTCTTTACTACTTTCTTTTACAACGTGCTCGTTCTTACGCTGCTCTTACTACTTGTTACTTTGTCATTATCTATATTTAGTTATATTTATTTTATTATTAGTTATATTTTAAGTGTTAATTATTATTTATTGTTATTCAAAACTTGTGATTTAAATTAGATCCAATAAACAAGTGAATCGTTATAAAGTTAAGTGAAGATCTTTAATCTCCTGTGCTTGCCCCTCAAGAATTGTCAACCAAGCGTAGTGCTGAAAGTACGCACGATCTGCTTATTAACATTTGATCCGTTCGAGCCGGATAATGGAGCTGAAAATAATTCATCCTAAACCAGCGCATCAGTAGATAAGGTTTCAGCAGAACATCCACCTACATTTAGTCCTGATCGAGTCGGATGCTGGATTTTAAATCATGTTACAATTGATCGAAGACCAGCGCATCATCCAACACGATATCTTCAGGACAAGCATATACATCAGGTCCTTCGAGCTAAAAAGCGGATGTCTGAAGATCACTTCATCAGAGCCGCATCGCACCTGCTCTTGCCGAAACTGATCCACGAAATTCTCGACAATCCTGTACAAAAGATCTTCACCCAGATGTCCACCTCATCACTCAAGGAGCACCACTAAGTCTTCATCAGCAATTGACTTTTGACAATTTGACTTTTTTGGTAAATAGTTCTTTCCTTTTTCTAAATCCTTTCCTATTAATGTTGCATCTGCATCAAATAAGAAGCATTTTCACAGTATTCACTTTAATCTTGCGCACATAATTATTTCTTTACATAGACTATTGATTTTGACTATTTTTGTAACTTTGTATTGTAGCCCGATACAATCTGTGATTGTATTCGTATTTTGTGAATGGCACTCCTTAGAATAATTAATGGCCTCTTTGCGTCTAATTCTAAATCATTCACAATCCACAAGTAAGCATTTCTCAAAATATAGATCTTCTAATACTGCATCTTATGTCCACCGGCGACAGATCGTTCAGTTTTTACTATTTTTGGATGCATACTACCTTAACACTGTACGTCATTTTAAATGCGATCAGTTTTCACCGCTGAAGTTAAATATTTCTACGAACCAGTCACTATAAGAATTCTTTTCAAAATTAACTAAATCATTGTAAACACTCGGTAACCTTGGTTCTAATTTGAAAATAATAGTTTTTTTATACTGCTAAACTTAACTTAACGATTATTCAATTTGATTTATTTGTTTCAAAAATATTTTATTTTTATCATTTAAACTAATTATAATTTGTTCAAGTACCCAGCAAATAGATTTTGTAAAGATTGTAACAACATTTTCGTAATTTATATTTTGGATTTTACTTTATTATTTCATCAACAAATCAATTGAACTTGTTTACCAAACAATTGATTATCTTCGTTCTACTATTCAACATTCAGTTTACTTTCATTACTTTGAAACACTTTTATAATATTTAATTGTTACATTTTCAAATAACTTAACCTTTTGTGTTTGTACAAATGTTATTTTGAATACCGCAATTAAATAATTTATAAATAATAACTCAAATCATTTGTTATCATGATGAAATTAACTGAAACAGTTAATATTTTAACCAATCGTTTACCCGTCATACAGGTTTAGTTTCCACTTGAAACTCGATAGTTAAAATAAATCAAGCGTTCCTAGTTTACTTCAAGTAACAATAGATTGAATATTTCCACCGAAATATAGTTTCCTAACTTTGAAATACTAACAGCATGCTTACGTTAAAATATTTGCATCACAAACATAATACCAAATTATTGTACTTGCAATATCCATTACGTACACTAAGCAACGATTAAAATAATTATTATTTTATATTTATCACAAAATTAATTCAGATCACCATCTACATTATGGATTTAAAGCGATTAAATGCTCAGGCTCACTCACCAAAGCCAACCTACACATTTATTAGAAAAGTGTACATAGGATTATCGCTAACAATCTTACATCTCATAGCATATCAGAACTCAAAGTATGCAAGAGGCATTCTGACCCTCTACTTGAGTCTTTTATTGAGACCTGTAACCACATGAAAACTATATTATGCAATGATCCACAACGTATTTCGCAAATATGTAAAGAGATTAAAGCATTTAGAATGAAATATTTAACAATTATGTCGATTATTGATATCGTACTTTCATCACCTAATTCGACATTTGATTTGACATACACACCACAAACGTCTGACATCGATTTATAAAATTTCATTATACCAGATTTTAATGGAGACAAGCAAGCATGGCCTTTATTTAAAACTCAGTTTGAAAATCTTGTGCACTGTCAAGATATATTCGATGAACCTGATAAACTACGTTTGTTAGAGATCTATCTAACAGACATAGCTCAGACTACACTTAAGAATGCAAATCACGGTTTGTAATGTTACTCATCTTTTTGGACCTCACTGCTATCAGAATTTGATAAACCTAAGTCAACCACACAAAGTATGAACACTTGCAATGCTCAAGCTGTATCTAATTCGGAATTACTACCATCTGTAATCCTACCTAAGGAAACAGACAGTAATAATTTAGACCCACATCATACTTCTGTAAAGCGTGACATAAGTGATCACAAATCCAACCAAAACATTTTAAATTCCTCATTGATTTCCACATCCAATCACACAAATACGGATAAGACAAATGAACGAAAAATGTATTCAGCCATACATGAGTGCCGTTTGGACATACCTTTTACTTTGCCAATCATGAAAGAAGTGACGTATCAAGGAAATTCTTACTTGAATAGAATTGTTTTTTCGGAGACGAAAGAGAAAATTATTTATTCTATGGAAACGCCTAGCATCGTGATACAATCCCTCATCAAAGTCATTAGGAAATCAAAATCAATACTCGTCTCTTTCATTCTGTCGTATCACTTTATGTTTTCAAAGCCGTCTGCTTCAAAACAACCCGCTTTCTTAGCAACTTGGGAATCTTACGTTCGAGTCACTAGAAGCCATCAGCTAAAAATTCCTTGTAATTCTTTATATTTACTTGTGAAGATGTTTCTTAAGTTCACCTCTGCAATGTACATTGTTCCCTCTCTACACCCTCGTATACCTTCACTCCTATACACTCTACATCCCTTCTTTCCGAGACTTTTTACCAAAAAGCAGTCACTTCGCTTACTAGAGTCTACGGAAACATGGATCTAGCAGTTACTTCATCAGCAAGTTTGTCATCACCATGCAACTTCAACATTAGCTGATAATATGAAGACTTGGAGAGAGAACACCAGATCTTCCACTCACTAAGTGCAGAAGCGCACTCTATTAGAATTTATTATATAGTTATAAGTTTTGTATGTAAAATATATTCTTGTAATTTTATTTTAATTAGTTCTTTATTCACCACATGTTGCCCCAATTCGTTTATATAAATGAATTTCGTCACCGCCGGAAGCATGGTTAATTTTAGAACACACATTTTGCTCCTTTAAGCAGCAAAATGTTGCCAAACTTATTTATTTCGACATATTTGTCAAATTACAAATTATTTATTGTTTTGCGACAAATTCATTTATATTTGCGCCACCAGGGACCTCTTTCACCAATCAGATCACAGATGGTCACAATCCGTTCTCCTTTTGCTGGTCTATATAAGTGACTGCACTGTTATCAGTGCTTGCTCTTTACTAGTACTGTCTCTTTACTACTACTACTCTTTACTAGTACTTCTCTTTACTAGCAGCTTCTTACTAGACTACGCTGCTCTTACTACTTGTTACTTTGTCATTATCTATATTTAGTTTTATTTATTTTATTATTAGTTATATTTTAAGTGTTAATTAATATTTATTGTTATTCAAAACTTGTGATTTAAATTAGATCTAATAAACAAGTGAATCGGTATATAAAATTTAAGTGAAGATATTTGATTTCCTATGCTTGCCCCTCAAGAATTCTTAACCAAGCGTAGTGCTGAAATTACGCACGATCTGCTTACTAACAGTTAGCCTATATACAAAATTTCAACTTTCTCTCACAATTTTTACTCTCTGCAAATACTGCCCCCGTGCCCCCAAATAAAATTTAAAATTTTTTTTTATTAATAATATACTTAAATATTCTAGAATCCAGAATATGAACTTTCTCCAAAGTTCCCTACCGGGCCCCCGAATTTCTTCAACCCCTCCTTTTTCAATTTTTGAATTTCTAATTTTTGAAAAATGTCAGCACTAAAACCCGTAATTTTGGAAAAACTGGTAAAAAAATAGGCACTTTTTGCTGCATAACTTTGAGTTGGTAAGAGATAGAACGCTGAAAATTTGCATGTGTATTATGGTGTTTAATGCTGACATTTTTCAAAAATTAAAAATTCAAAAATTGAAAATTTTGCTGTATAAATTTGTGAGGACAAAACATACTGCCCGCCTTGAATTATCTGTAGTTCAAAGTTTATTATTTGTGGAGTCCTTTGTTGCGATGCAATTTTCCATTGGATCAGTTTAAGTGTTGCAGCATATATTTTGCATGAATTTTAATTACACGTGCTAGCAGGCATTGAAGGAGAGGAGGTGTGTCTTCTGCAATCAAGAGTAGTTTGCCGACCGTCAGATTCGGTGATTTTCATTGCTGAGATGACCGCGTAATTAATTGACAAAGGTACCACTGCTTCCAAAAATGTTGCGTGATCTGCTGGTGTTGAAGAGCAGGCATCTGGCTGGAGCTGAAGCTGGTGCTAGTCCAATCAGTTTGAGGAAAGCTTGTCAGTGGATCACCAATAGGAAAATGGTATGGTGTTAAAGGAACAATATTATGCGGGTCAGGAGCCACAGGACATATGGAACGAGAATTTAATATGGCTTGGATCTCAACTACATAATTTTTTAATTGCTTATACGGAAAATGAGTATTACCTACGGTGCGCGTCAAGTGTTTCTTAAAACGCGCTTTATTGAGTTCGTGATTTGCCCTATAAACCCTTAAGTTCTGACGATGACGATGTCGTCTTTTTATAATATGCAACGATTTAATATATTCGAACCCGACTCGAAGCAACGGACAGGTTTGTGTTAATCGGTAAGGCGAAGGATCTCCCATAATGTGGTCTGTGAGACGAGGTTTGGCTCGAAAACAGATCACACATTGGTGTATGATTTTTCGCATAATGCTACGACGGCTCGGAGGCCAAGGAGTTTGACGCCTGGAATATACAGTTGTTTGAATACCGGCATGATTGAGCTGAACATGCTCCGGTCGTATAATAGTTCGCTTGATAGTATATGAATAAATATGTATATGGTAATGCGGACTATGAGGTAAGTCAGCGAGAGAAAATTTGTCACCTACACGATTAATACCCGTGGCATCGAGAAACGGGTTAATCGGCATTAAACGACTGTTGGTATGAATAGGTATCCCCTTGCGTAATTGATTCATTTTCGCTGAAAACGCGGATAATTGTATTATTTTAATAATAGTATCGCGGACTGTTACCTTTCCCGAAAACGATAAAAAGCTATTAGTTCGCTGTGAATTAAAGCATCGCGGATTATTAATGAAATGTTGAGGTATGTAACTATACGGGTAGGTTTGTCAGTGCGGAATATTTTTCAAGTGGCTCTAATACTCGCGGTTGTACCTTTAAGTAGTTGGAATTAGCAAGTTCGTATGTTTAAAGCAGGAAGCTCACTGCTCGATAAAATTGTTTTGGGCCATGGACTTTGAGGCCTTAATAGCCACGGAGGTTTATGCCGCCATAGTTTTCCTCCAATAATTTCCGAATGAAACGGACCGCGAGAGTCTAGATTCGCGGGTTTGTTGAGTGACGCAACGCGTTGACAATGACACGTGGCGGTTAGTCGTTGTAGTTTGGCGACGTGTTTTTTACCAAATGGTTGTGTGCGATGTAGATAAGTTTTGAACTCATGTAATTACACTAGATCACTAGGTAGAATCACACCGCAAGACAAGGTAGTCACTATTATTTAATAGCGTGATTTTTACGGTTAAAATTCGAGCAAGCAGAAGGGCGTCGCGGAGCGCTAGACGCTGTAATGAAATGGATTTCACGGGAGCCAATCGAGACTTGGAACAAATTAAATGACCGCGAACCTTATCATGTTTATCTACAGATCGTAGGTAACTACAGGCGCCATATGCTTTCTGGCTTGTATCACAAATCTTATGTAAAGGAATATTTTTGGGTTCGGCTACCGTGATGCAGCGCTTGAACCGTAGCGATTCTTGATCAAAATAAAACTCAGGTGAGTTGTCGAAAAATGGAAGTCTATTACCTAATGATTTTATAGCAGCAGGAGAGCTATATTTTATATTATTGCCGCTGACCGAAATGGTAACTTCAGTTCGGTCAGGCCTTAAAACCTAGCCGTGACTTCAGTTGTAGAACGATCCTGAGAGCCAACGTCTAAAGCAACCTTGTTATGAGTTTCTGCGATACGTTCTGGATTTGTAAGATATAGTATGGTAGTAGTTAATAAGTTGAAGTTGAAGCTAAATTCAGGTATCTCAGAGTGAGATACTGATTCCGTATCAATATCATTAGCCAGTGATATAGGTGCATCAATGTGCCCGGTTAATTTATTATTATGCACGGATGGTGAAATATTTATTTGATCTCTATCATGTTGAGTTTGAGGAGTGTGGCCCGAGGATTCTAGCCCGAGATTGTAAGCGCATAATACCGATGTTTGCCCAATAGTATTTGCAGTTGATGCTCTATAACCTGATGATTTGGGAAAATTATTTTTTCGCGACTCTAAAATGTTGATGGTCTTAGCGCATGCCTTTAAATATTAATATTCGAACTCATCTCTATATTGATATTGCTCTTCCGGAACAACTCTTTCTGAATCTGCTACCAATATTTCTAGCTCCTCTTGATAGATTAAGAAAGTTTCACGCGTTTGTTTTATGTGTTCGTACCTATATTCTAACAGATCAATACAACCATACTCTTCCGAATAATTACTGATGAAATTTGAGTATGAAGTTAGAGCTCGGTTTACAACATTGCGTTTGATCTTTAACCGTCTAACTTCGTCTTCAGCCATTATTACTTAATGGGAATGTTTGTTAAACTAAAAATACGTACGAAACAAATGCTGGTATAAATTAATTGTGAATTGGTATATAAGAGGAGTAATTGTAAGGATTGAATGAGCGACAGATTGAAGGATTATTGGTGAATTAAACTGACTTACTTGACCACAATCGATGTATAGCTTCTCAAAAGATGAATAGTTGTTCCAATGTTGAAAATGCCTAATGATGGCGAATAGTAGGCTGGATACGCAATGATCCCAGCGTTTGTAGATTATGCCAATGCCGATTCATTTCGAATAATAGACTGAATATGTAATGATCCAACGCTTGTAGATTATGCCAATGCCGATTGATGGCGAATAATAGACTGGATGCGTAATAATCCAACGCATGTAGATTATGCCAATGCCGATTGATGGCGAATAATAGACTGGATACGTAATGATCCAACGCTTGTAGATTATGCCAATGCCAATTGATGGCGAATAATAGACTAAATGCGTAATGATCCAGCGCTTGTAGATTATGCCCACGCTGATTAGTGGCGAATAATAGACTGGATGCGTAATGATCCAACGCTTGTAGATAATGTCCACGCTGATTGGTGGCGAATAATAGACTGGATACGTAATGATCCAGCGCTTGTAGATTGTGCCCACGCTGATTGGTGGCGATTAATAGACTGGATACGTACTGATCCAACGCTTGTAGATTATGCTCACGCTGATTAGTGGCAAATAATAGACTGGATGCGTAATGATCCAACGCTTGTAGATAATGTCCACGCTGATTGGTGGCGAATAATAGACTGGATACGTAATGATCCAGCGCTTGTAGATTGTGCCCACGCTGATTGGTGGCGATTAATAGACTGGATACGTACAGATCCAACGCTTGTAGATTATGCCCACGCTGATTAGTGGCGAATAATAGACTGGATGCGTAATGATCCAACGCTTGTAGATAATGTCCACGCTGATTGGTGGCGAATAATAGACTGGATACGTAATGATCCAACGCTTGTAGATTGTGCCCACGCTGATTGGTGGCGAATAATAGACTGGATACGTACTGATCCAACGCTTGTAGATTATGCCATGCCGATTGATGGCGAATAATAGACTGGATACGCAATAATCCAGCGCTTGTAAATTATGCCAATGCCAATTGATGGCAAATAATGGACTGGATTCGTAATGATCCAGCGCTTGTAGATAATGCCCACGCTGATTGGTGGCGAATAGTAGGCTTGATACGTAGTGATTCCGCTGTTGTATAATGCCAACGCTGATTGGTGGCTATTAGTAGACTTGATACGTAGTGATCCCACTGTTGTATAATGCCAACGCTGATTGGTGGTGATTGATAGAGTTATTTCTACTACCTGATTATTGCACTCACGAGAATACACACTTGTTGTAGTTATTGATAATGACTGCGCAATTGCAGGTAACACAAATGAACTGATTATTATGGTTCACTGTTCACTATCTGGCTATCGAAGGACCAATGTTTTATTACCGAAGGACCAATTATTTTTGTGCGATGTTGTACGATGATGTTGGCGAATTATGAAGAAAACCAAGTGAATGTTTTTTCGTTTAAAATTGATTTATTAAAAACTAGGAACTACAAGCAACTGTGCAGTGGTAGAATGCTTTGTCTTGAATAAAATAGTACTAAAAATTAAAAAAAACACAAGTACAACAGAATCTAAATTACAATGTTACTAGCAGAAGCCTTGGACTAATAATGATATAAATATTACAATGAAATGACCTTTATACAAAAAACTAAAATTAAAGAATCGATGAGTATTGCTATATAGGACGGAACATGAACAAAGTAATTTTTAAAAAGAAACACACTGTCCATCTCATATAAATCACCCGTAAATATCACAAATCCCTTAAATTTCATATATTGCTAAACTTGGCTAAAAGAATTTAACAGCCGCATTGCCACATTAGACTTAACAAACCACGTGCTATTTATAAGGTCTTTAAGATATTACATTAAGTATTATAAACATTTTAAAGTTATTAAAGTTTTAAAATATCTAGCAAAGGCGTTGAACTTTATTTGACTTATGATTATGTATGATTTGTTTTTTACAAACCATGAATATTAATATATAAACAAAAATCATAAAACTAGAAATAAAATTTATTGGTTTATATTTATCGCATAACCTTCCAAATCAGCATTAGTATTGCTCCAATCAGTAGCACCACAATCATTTTGTTTACCAGACGAAATCTGCAACAAGTGAATTAGTTACTACTACTTTTCTATTTTGAAGCATTGATTTCAACACAGGTCTGGCAACGAAGGCATTTTTTAGTAGCAAGATGATTTATTTAAAGAGCGCTGTAAGCAACATTTGTCAGCCACTTTCTATCAGTCATAGCAGAAATGACAAAAAAATTAAAAAAAGCGTATATGAGAAAAGCGCAAATATAAATGCAATTGACTGATATAATTACTATTATAAAAAAAAAATCTCATTCAATAATATATATTTAACATATCCAAACGGTAATGGTAAATAACATAATATGAATATAACATAAAACACTGTGTATACTGCGCTTTTGTTTGATATTAGGTAAAGTGTACTAAAATTGAGGTATAGACCGCCACTCTGGTTATTTACCAATGTGACGCCTCATTCAATTTCAACAACATTTTTTTGACTTGTTTAGAATAACTTTTAGACCTTATCAACTTACAGGAAATATTTCCGTCTAGCTGCTGGTAGATCTTCATCTTTTTGGTTCTTCATATATTTCCCCAGTCCTCTGATATATTGTTTAAAGTAATCATCCCATGAGAAGTCTGGCATGTGGAATGGTAAGCGTTGTCGGTCCTAATACAATACCAACATTATATTATTTTAATTAGTGTTTTATACGTTCAATTAAACGTATTGCAAATCAAACTTATTCCTGGTTGAAAATTTTCTTGTGGTATAAGTATAACTTGTAGGTAGCTTTATTTTAGCTGCGCATAAAAAGCGCGTTTTGTAAAGGAAGCGCAAAATTGCTGATAGAATAAAATACATTACAAGAGTGATTACAGACTGCTGTGTCTTCTGATTCGATAATCGGAGCACGTATTGTTGAACATTCTGCGTATAGTTTTGTATCATTATCCGCTGTACATTGAAAATTTTTTACAATACTTTCCAATTTCTAATCTGATTTATTAATTTACATATTTTTAAATTTAACTTAAGTACGGTTTTTATGACATTGGAAACATTGGAGACACTTCTTTGGGGTAAAACAAACCAAGTTATCGTCACTTGCCCGTTTAAATCTTTATCCACAACATTGTATACATAAGCAGATTTAAATAATTTCGCACATTTAGAATCATTCTGACCACATATGTATACGACTCTTTTATTCTGCTCAATACAATATTTAATAAATTAAAAAATATATATATTTCGTACGTTATAATAAAAAGATACTAAATTTTCTTATATCAATTATATCCATTTAGTTTCAAACATTAAACACAAAAAAGAATGTCGTGTAAGCGGGACTAAAAACTTCCAAAAACAACAAAATCCATGGTTGGCTTACTTGACAAATGGCATAACTATGAGTAATTGTCTTCCGTGTGGAATAATAAAATTAAAGTATTCTTATAATGGTAAATCTAAAGGAATAATTGAAACAATGTAAACTGGAATCACAAAACGTTTTAACCAGGAAGAAGAGAAAATTGTTTCCAGAAAAAAATTAAAATTCCTCGTATAAAATGAACTTGAAAAGGCTGTGACAAGTATAAAGAGATTATTTTTCATTTTGTACACATCTTTTCAAAAATATTTATTTATAATTACCTACATCCCATTTTAATGAAGGATACGTAAAGAAAATTGTTGGAAGGATCAAAGATATCTTATTATGAAAAAGTGTTAGATGAGATCTGTTCGATCTAAAGAAAAGCTCCAAGTGCTAAGACTAATTAATAGTATTACTTTATATTATAAAATGCCATAAAAGCTGAAAAACTGACAAATACAAATTACCAGTCTTAAACGCAGTCTTAAAAAGCAGTCCTTTTTAAAAATATTTTACCATTGATCCAAAATATTTTAAAATCTAAAGAAGGGTTTTACAAATATATTTTTACTTTTTGTAACATTGACAACATTACTCTACTGACGTATGTGTTAATACATATTCACTTTTTTTGAATGTAAAGAATATACTATAAGTTGTTTAGTAATTTCACATAATTTAAAATACTTTACATTAAATTACATTAAAACTTTACATTTTTATTTAAAATTACCACACAAATTCTATGCTGACAGAACAATCGCCAGGTTTTGGAAAATAGTAAAAAATAATATGTAAAGCCTTTACTACACAGCAGATTCTGTTTTGTTGACATACTGGAAATATTTCAACTTCCACTTTAAGTTTTACCTTTTATAACTAATTAAATATCAATAAAAAGACAATAAAGTTACTAGGTTGTTGTGACCTTTTATTGGATTAATTTGTTGTCGCCTGATGTCATGACTCAATTGGACAGTGCCCAATTACATGTAAAGATATGTCGTTATTAATAAATTTAAAAATAGTAAAAACAGTAAAAAGGAGCATTGTGAAAATTAAGTGCCCGGTAAGATATTTCAAAAAAGTTGAAATGTTAGAGTAGTAATCGCTAATGAACAAAAGTTTTAAAAGTTCGATTCTGGGTCTCGGGACAGTTCTTGGAGAGGGTATAAATTGTTAAAAAGGTTAGAATTTGAAGCATACGTACTCTACTACCAGATCTGCAGATTAAAGTAGGCTACTTACGTTAAGAGCAAGTCTATTCCACAGATTCCCAATATTTTTGTGATCGAGACGCCAGTCATTATTAAACAAGGGTGTTAAAACATCCAACAAAGGCGTCTGCAATTTTTTGTACATTTTTGTATATCTAAAACGAATTTAATTTAAATCTAATTTATATATTTTGTATTTATTTAAACAGATTGCATAATACCTTACCTATGACTTTGCCCTGTCATTAATAGTAATAAATCACAAACGTAGGAGGGGAGGAAATGTAAAAATAATGTTGCAACCTTGTACCCTAGATCGGTAGAACAGAAGAACAGCATTGGAGCCCTAAAACACATAAATAAATATGTATACTGAATTATTAGGGACAGCTTAAGCTCCTTTTCAAAATTCCTGTATTTTCCATAATTTTAGAGATTAGTTTTATTTTGCGTAATACTTTTATTCAATGTTTAGTTATATATATATATATTTATATACGAGTATATATATATATATATATATGTATATATATATATATATATATATATATATATATATATATATATATATATATATATATATATATATACATTATTAAAATTTAGTGTCAATTGTAAACTGTATTTATCATTTGAAAAATAGGTTTTGACCCATGTATTAATTTATATAAAATTATAGTATACTTGTATATTGATAAAATTAGCTATCAGAACCAAACATGTGCATTTTCTAATTGGTAACAATATACATTATTATTTATGGGATGGGAAAGGGAGAAAATATGCTGAAGGCGTTATAGGAAAAGTATAATTAGTAAGTGAATTATAGTAAGTAGTCGACGCACTTTGAATAGTAATATGAACAAATAGACGCATGTCGGGATACATGTTTATGAAGGAAGTAGAAGATCCAAAAAGAAGGTAAAAGTTGAGCTAAGAACGATGCAATAAAAAAAAAAGCTTTAAATGCGGGTTACTGAAAATAATAAAAGAAATTAAGAAAATGAGGAAACACTAGATAAAAGCAAGCGAAAAGAGATGATATTAAGAATAAAGAGAAAGACTGGAGAGAATAAAATGGAAACGGAAGCATAGGTGGCATGGTAAAAGATGTGTTATACCCTAACTCGAGATACAAAGGCATGTTATCTGCATGTGTGCTAATTCGAACTGGGCTACTACTGCATATTGAACCGAGACTTGGAGATTAAGTTACATATTAGGAGACAACGTTGGTGATATATAATTTATTTACATGAATACTTAACCTAATACAATGATAATACTAATATTTATCTGGAGAAGAACGACTTTAACAAATTTTGTCTTTAGACAAACCGTGTTTCGTCTTTCTTGTTGTAAAGTATTTTGTTGTCCTTAATTTATTATTTCGTTATAATTTTTGTAATTTCATTTTAATAAGTTCTTTGTTCAACAAATGTTACCCCAATTCGTTTGAATTTGCGCCACCAGAGACCTCCTTCATCAACCAGAATACAGCTGGTCACAATCCCTTCTCCTTTTTCTGGCCTATATAAGTGACTGCGCTGTTATCAGAGCTGTTCTTACAGTCTCTTTATTAGTCTCTTTACTTACGTCTCTTAGCTACTTGTTACTTTGTTACTACTTTATTATTAGCTATATTTAGTTATATTTATTTTATTATTAGTTATTTTAAGTGTTAATCATTATTTATTATTATTCAAAACTTGTGAATTTCATATGATTAAATAGACAAGTGAATTGTTAAATTAAAATTTATGTAAAGATATTTAATTTTCTGTGCTTGCCCTCAAGAAATCTTAACCAAGCGTAGTGCTGAAAATACGCACGATCTGCTTATTAACATTTGATCCGTTCGAGCCGGATTTTGGAGCTGAAAATTAATCCTAACCAGCGCATCAGTACATAAGGTCTCACAGAACATTCATCTAACATCATGTCCTGTACGAATCGGATGCTGAATTTCTAATCAACTTACAATTGATCCAAGACCAGCATTTCATCCTACAAGATCTCTTCAGGACAAACAACTATACAAGGTCCTTCGAGTTTTAACACCGTGAAGAGTTTAAAACATCACAGGAAATCACAAGTAGAAGAAAAGAAGTCACAAGTAGAAGAAAAGAAGACACAACGAAATCAATCGTATACTGAGACGTACGCGTAGAAACCATCTGAGTAATCACCACAGCTGCTGAGTCATCCACACATCAGGCACAGAGTGGCGACCAATGGTAAAATAATCCTACCTTATTCTTTCATTTATACCTTGTCCCGTTTGATATTGCTTCTTTCTTCGATCCAAGTACCTTTTTTTATGATAATTGGTAGATTTGTTGGATCAGCATAAGAGATTGTTAGTTTATTGAACAAGACTTAGGTTATTTCACCAAATAACCACATCAACGATAAATCTTAGCAGTTACATTGTAGATTCGAGTAGCGGTTTTCTATTCTTTGCAATCATATATGGCTTATTAAGCATTGATTCGATAGTTCCCATCTCAATCCTACCGGTATTGCTTTAGAACATATGATAAAATTTTGTACTGTTCACGTGCACCCCGTGTTTTTTACATAGTCAAAATTTATTTATATAGTTATATTCGTTATTTATATAAAATCACTTGAACAAAAGGCTTATTATATTATCATCTTTAGTTCTTTGAAAATTGTTAAACATTCCAGATCACCCCTGGCACGTGTTTACAATTGTTTCTTTAATGTTCCTTGCAGCATTGTAATATTTTTTTTAGAATACTTACTGGTTTTAAATTTTAAACTGTTAAACGTTTAATCATTTTGAATTACTTCAATCTTCCTTTTGTTGATTGTTATTTACATTTTAATTATTGGAATTTACATTGTACTTTATTTTCAATAACTTTGCATTATGATTAGGTTTTAAAATATATTTATCATTTGATAATATAATTTAACCTAAATAATTATTTTAGTATTTTGCCATCTTTTGTTTTTAAAATCAATCATTTGCAATTATGGTTAATCTAAAGAAGCTGAATGCCATGTTGCATTCTTGTCAAGGTAATTTAGAAATATATACTAAATTAATAAAGAAAGTTAACGTAAACGATCCATCCACGTATAATATCCAAGACATTAAAACGTATAAGAGAATTTGTTCCCCATTATTATCCGAACTTAGCAACATCTGTATAGATATACAAGTAATGGTTGCTGATGATAATGAGGAAATGGCACGCATTGACAAAATCCGTGAAGAATTCAATATTAAATATTTAACTTTAGAATCAATATTCAATGAAATATTGATCGATTCTAATCCACCACCCGTTTCTTTTGATTTGCGATCAAACCACAATACCGACAATGACATTGAGCTACCCCGTATAGGCGTACCAGACTTTCATGGTGACATATCCGAATGGCATTCATTTAAGTCCAGCTACGTAAGCTTAATACATAGTCAGAACAGGTTTAACAAGTACAAAAAGCTCCATCTCTTGCGAAGCTGTCTAAAAGGTGCAGCTCTTGACATAATTACTTCTATAGAAATCGAGGCTAAAAATTATGAGTTGTGTTGGAATCTTATTCTCGAAGCATATGACAATAAGAGAAAGATAATTTCCAATCATATTAAATCGTTCTTGAACATCCCGAATCTGATTACTGAGTCCAGTGATAGTTTAGGAACCACAGCCGCCACTATCAGAAAACATGTCAAGGCCCTTGAAAATAGCATTCCGTTAGAACACAGATGGAACCAACTCGTCACCGTATTGACATCACAAAAGTTAGACGCTACCACAAAGGCTCACTGGCAGTCTAGTCCGCAATCTAAAACAGATTATCAAACAGTGGATTCCCTCTTATCCTTTATGTTAGAAAGAGCCCACGAATTAGACGAACAAAGCGATAACTTTAAAATCGGTACGAAATCTAAATCTCAACGTTCATTAGTTGTAGCACAGCACAACAAATGTCATTTTTGTAGTGATACCCATCGTGTTTACCAATGTAAAGCTTTCCTAAAATTGTCCATATCCGCACGTATTAAAGAATGTCAAAAGCGCACGTTATGTTTAAATTGTTTGAGAAAAGGACACAATACTATGAAGTGCCCTTCCACTTTCCTTTGCAATATATGCAACAAACAACACCACACGCTTTTACATTTAGCTACATCTCAATCTGATTCACCACAGCCAAGTACTTCCAGTGACACATTCACTAGTCAAGTAGTAAACTCAGGGCACGTGTTACTTTCTACTGCTGTGGTAAAAGTAACCGATAGTGATGGTATATCAATTTTCGCACGCGCTTTATTGGACAATGGAAGCCAAACTAGTTTTGTAACCAAACGATTAGCGAACAGGTTAAAGGCAACTTCTTAACCCACGAATGTAGCTATATCTGGTAAAGGCAAAACTAAGACGAACATAACGTCTAAGATAAGCGTTCAACTGGAATCACTAGCTACTACTTATGACATCTGTTGACTGTTTAGTTATTCACAAAATAACTGACAACATACCACATACGAATTTAGACGTAACTAGTCTGAAAATTCCCTCATACATTCAATTAGCAGACCCACAATTTAACAAGTCTGATCGCGTAGACCTGCTGCTAGGAGCAGACATTTTTTGGAACGGGTAGGAAAGATACGTTTAATTAGTAAACTTATAAGCGTTCAGAAAACCACACTTGGTTGGATTGTAATAGGAACCAAAGCAGCTAATGGTAACGTACGATCACATTGTTATTATTCACAAATGCAGAATCAACTTTTCAAGTTCTAGGAAATTGAATCTCTAGAAATCTGTAGTTCACATACTGCGGAAGAATTAGCCTGCGAAGACCATTTTAAACGAACCACAATTCGTGACCCCACAGGTCGGTTTGTTGTTACTATCCCTTTCAAAAAACCAACAACGCTATTAGGAAATTCTAAGAATAACGCTACAAAACGTTTCTTATCGCTTGAAAAGAAACTGTCATCAGACACTGAGTTAAGGAAATTGTATAATTCTTTTATGGAAGAGTACATTTCATTAGGCCATATGACCCTTAATCCTGTCCAAACACCCATGGACATTACATTCTTTTTACCGCACCATGGTGTGTTGAAACCAAGTAGTACCACGAGTAAACTTCGAGTAGTATTCAACGGCTCTATGCCTACCACAACAGGCATCTCACTGAACGAGCTACAGGCTAATGGCCCTACTATTCAAAGTGATCTCTTTACATTACTAACCAAATTTCGTTTATATACTTACGTCGTGATAGCAGATATAGCTATGATGTATCGTCAAGTGTTGGTAGATTCGTCGCAAAGAGATTTGCAGCAAATCCTTTGTCGTTTTAAGCCCGACGAACCATTATTAGCGTATCGGTTAAATACTGTTACTTACGGTACGGCAGCCGAATCATTTTTAGCTATTAGGAGCCTCACTCAGCTAGGTTATGAATCACAAGTCATAAATCCTAAAGCAGTGGATTCAATAATAAACAACTTTTACGTTGACGATCTGATTACCGGTTCTGACGATTTAGCAGAGCTTTCGAACCGTTGTGTTGAAATTAATACTATTTTATCCAGTGCGGGTTTTAAACTTAGAAAGTGGATAGCTAATTCACCTACTGTACTTTCAAATATGAAAATTGATAGGTCCGATAAGTTCTTTCATTTGGATTTAGGCGTCAAGTGGAACTCAATCTCAGACGAATTTAACTACAACATCACTCCTATTACGGAACCTGATAAAGTCACAAAGCGCTCAATATTATCCATGGTGTCTAAAATCTTCGATCCTTTAGGATTATTATCACCCTGTATCATTCCCTTTAAAAAAATGATGCAAGAACTATGGTTATTGAAACTACATTGGGACGATGAAATTCCTTCAAGCTTACACGAGCTTTGGATATCATTATTAAAACATTTGCCCGATATTAATAATATTTGTATACCACGCATGGTTTTTATAGTCGACTCTACCAGAATAGAGTTACATGGGTTTTGCGATGCTTCCGAGCGTGCTTATGGTGCTTGCATTTATTATAAGAGTGTAAATAAGCAAGGAGCGTCTAAAGTCTATTTAGTTCATTCCAAGTCGAAAGTAGCTCCTCTAAAAACATTAAGTATCCCTTGTTTAGAGTTGTGCGCAGAGTTAATTTTGGCTAGAATGACACAAAAGCTTTTAAGTATTACACCCAATACTGTATCTAAAGTTTTCTTATGGTCAGATTCAACTATAGTACTTTCATGGCTTAAGTTATCACCCAGCACTCTAAAAGTGTTTGTAGCAAATCGCGTCGCAGAAATACAATCTAGCATGACAGAGCTTTATCAATGGCGTCACGTGCCCACACACTGTAACCTAGCTGATCTTATTTCGCGAGGTACGCATGCTAGTTTGCTAATAAACAATAATTTATGGTGGACAGGCCCCTCTTGGTTACATGAGTCCTCTGATTCATGGCCTGCAAGCAATTACAATGTAGTAGATATACCAGAAACGCGAGAAATTATCTTGTCTAATTTCTTGGTTACATCGTCCATAAATATATTTGGATTGTATTCAAACTTACGTACACTTAAAAGAGTTACTGCATATTGCTTACGATTTTCACATAATTGTAAAAATAGAGCCAATAAAACAGTAGGACCCTTGTCAGTGTCGGAATTACAACATGCAATGCATTCATTGTTAAGATTGTCGCAAAGTGAACACTTTTTTAATGAAATAAGTTCTTTGAAAAGAAACGTACCACTGCACATTAGTAGTCAATTATTTGGAAAAAATGCTAAATGCTTTTTTGGATGATAATAACATCATACGTGTAGGAGGTCGATTACAACATTCAAATTTTACTTTTGATAAAAAGCACCCTATTATACTGCACCCTAAGCACACACTTACAAAATTAATTATGCAACATGAACATATAAGACTGTTCCATTCAGGTCCACAAGCTTTATTATTCTCTGTTAGAGACCAGTTCTGGCCTCTAAGAGGAATATCACTAGCTAAATCTATAGTTCATAATTGCATCATATGCTTTAAATATAAGCCGAAAATGTCTTCGCCAATGATGGGTTCTTTACCCTCTGACAGAAGCATTTTTGATTATCCCTTCAGGGTCACTGGCGTCGATTATGCTGGCCCTGTTGTGATAAAGAATCGTTATGGTCGCGGTAGCAATTTAATCAAGTCATATATTTGTTTGTTTATATGGTTTGCTACTAAAGCAGTACACCTGGAATTGGTAACTGAATTATCAACTCAATGTTTCCTGGCAGCACTTAATCGTTTTATTTCGCGTCGAGGAAAGCCGTCGACCATATATTCTGATAACGGTACTAATTTTATAGGAACAAACAATGTACTTGCTATGTTTTTGTCAAATAGAAATAGTCACATTTGAGTACCTATTATGTTATGACTGCTAAAACTTAAATGAGAATTTAATTTTTTTTTCAACTTTAGATACCATCGACATAAGTATCAATAAAGATTTAAAATATTCAATAAACCAGAAGGCATTAGAAACCCAATTCAATTAAGAGTACCGTCTCCCGCTACCAAAGTTTATTTATAATGCTAGTTACCTATTTACAAAATTATAAGTATAATATTACCACATGGCGTCTTTTAGGGGATACTCCATTCCAAGCTGGTGTTTTGAGAAATATTGTCGCCAAGTCAGAGGGTTATCCGCGGAACAATAGTTGTAAATCAAAGTCTTTGAAGAAATTTTACTACTGTGATGAAATAAAATATCTAATATTAAGAACACTGTTGCTGCCGTTAACTTATGGTTTGTACTCGCATCTTACGTTTCATGTATTTCAACAGCCGCTGCAATCATTGCGTTAACACACCTATCCGCGGGAACAACGCAACTGTAATATTCGGGGTCCCTTTGAAACAGCGAATTGTGCCAGACTGCACGAGAGCAGAAACGCCAATAGCGGCGTATAAATTATCAGTCCATCCAGCTACAGGATCTTGATATGTTGAAAGCACTGTGTTTATAAGGAAAAACAAATATTGAATTAGATAATAATATAAAGTCTTGGACATAGAAACAAAACGCTTTTCTCTATGAAGTAATAAATTAAAATTATATATTTTAGATTAATATAGTTTTCTCTTTATCTAACACGTTATAATATTACCAAATCCTGGTCGAATAATTCCCACAGGTAAATCACTTTCCCAGCAAATATTTTCTGCTAAATACTTTGTAAATGCATATCCCACTATCCATGGGCTTATTAATGCCGGTGTTATTCTTGCAAGAGTAACCGAGTCCAATAGGTCGACCATCTAAAATGATAAAGCAATATTGCTTTAAAATAATTCGTAAAAATTCAGTTCTAATCCAGCCACTTTATATTCAAGCAATGGTAAGTATATTGAAATATGTTACCTGAAGTATGTTTTCATATTTTATTTCTGAAGGTATAAACTCTTCCTTTAATAGTGCGCTTCCTATATGTGTGTGAGAAACAGCAGTAGATACGTGCAGAATACACTAACAATGTAAAAAAATAATATAAGTAGTACTAATAATATAACATTTTAAAATCAATTTCATTTTCTAAGTAATTGAAGCGAAGTTACTGCCCAGTAAGTAATGTTAATTCAAGTTGAATTCACATTGAATTCAAATGAATAAATTCTTATTGACAATTGTAAAAATTTATTCACATTTCTGTTTTATGTGCACAGTATCTCGAAATCTAGACATGATATAATCTAGAATTAAATATAGTCGAGTCGAAGCAAGTATGCAATGAATGAGAGAGATAGCAATCTTATATATACGATTATATTCTGTTTTTTGAAAAGTGATAGTATAAACTATTAACTACAAACCTATTTAATATAAATCATTCAAAGAGTGCAAGGAGTTTTCTCTTATTTTCAGTTGGTTTGTTCCAAACTGTTGCGAACTCGTAATAAAGTCAAAAAAGAAATAAAAAGGATAAATCTGCATATTTCTTCATTGTATGACGTCGAAAAATTCTTTATTTAGATAGGTCCGATAATTTGTGTGATATATTCAACACTGGCCGATGTCTAATCGTAGATAAATCGAGGTCATTTTAAAGGAGGTCCTAATAATTTCGCACAGACAACAGACAACAGACGACCTGTCTTCGCTAAACCGAAGCGAAACGAGAAAATAGACTTTAATTTAAAGAGAGAAGTATGACTACTATGTGAAAAACACATCAAGGGTAGCACACCATTCTCTCTCCACTTAGTCCGACAAACTAACGGCGATTTTTATTTAAGAGAAAATGCTTTTTTTATATTATATGCGGATAAGAGAGAGCGCAAAATGACGTTAACATTTCCTTAGAATAAAGGCACTGATACTGCGCGTTTTTCAGTAATTGGGGTCACTCCAAAAATGATAAATTAAATTACAAGCAATATGACTTCCCAGTTTAACAATTTATTTTTGTATGTCTGTGTACATTGAAGGAATAAGGGAAGGTAATAATCATCAATTTGTGGTGTAACTTAATCTATGTAAAACTTTGGTGTTAACAATTTGCTGTGACTAGTCTTTATTTAAAGTTCTAAACTGTCTTTAAACAGTTCCAAAACTGTTTAAAAACTATTTTTAAAGAAAGGAATCAGTTTGGTTTTATAAGTAACCACTCAACGATTAAAAAAGTACACAGAATAACAGATATAGTAGAGAAATCACTTAAAAATAAAAAAAATTTGCTTAGCCAGATGCAGCTAAAGCTTTTGAAAAGATTAAGGATTTCGTTACAAATTGAGAAAACTACTACCAAAACCATACAATAACCAGCAATATTTTTAGTGCACTTTGCCTAATATTATATAAATTTACAGTACATAAATTTCCAGTTCATACAATAAGGACCTTAAATAAATTGACTCCTTACAAGCCTCTGCAATAGCCATATACTCATCTTCCATGCTAGAATACAAACCTACAGTTCTTTGCTTTTGACTTTAACAAGAAATTGCTGAACCTGATGTAAGAAAACAAAAACATGTATAAGACCTACGATCTATTATACTGTTAGCCCAATCGTCATCAAGAAAACCTACTATTTCACCTACATCTTTTGTATATTTTGAACAGTAATTTTTTAGTAGTCTTGAGATATCTAAGTATTCTTTTTGCATAATTTTAATGATTACTTGTATAGCAGTTATTAAATTGACCGAGAAAACTTATACAAAATAAAATATTTGGTCTGGTAAGCACTGATAAGTATATTAGACTTCCAATCAACTGTTGATAAGGAAAATCATTACTACGAGATTCAGTTTCTTTAATATGCAATATACTTTCCGTAAGAGTGCGTATTGCTTTACAATTTAACATATTAAATTTCTACAATAATTGATCAATATATTGTTCCTGATCCAGGTTCTAAGTTAGAGTATTAAAATTTTTACAATCCTAATCTTCATACCTAAACACTTTCGGGCTGTACCTGCCCTAAGTTATATATTTTAAATTTAGAATATAACGCGGCTATTAACTTTTAAGTCTCATTTTCATAATTCAAATAAACAAAGAAATCATCGACGGAAATTTCAATTATAACTTTTACTCTTTTATCAATTTTCGTAAATAAACAAGGCTCTAAACGATTCTAATCAAATCCCATCCCACATAGACATTGTTCAACTCTTTCAAACAATGATCTAGAAGACAGTTTCAGCCCATAAATTGCCTCATTTATCTTTACAATGTTTTTCTTTTCACAATAAATGTCTAACTGTATTATATAAATATCTTCTTCGAGGTAACCGTTTAAGAAAGCCGTCTTAATATCTAAATATGTTACATTTAAACTTTTCTAAAGTAAGTGTGTAAATAACAATTTTAAAGGAGAATGCAAGTAATGCAAAGAGGACAGGATGGGAGGGAGTGGTAATAGGAAGAAACAGCAAGATACACAGATAATATAGTCCTGTTGGCAAAAAGGGAGGGAGAGCTACAGGAGATGGTACATCAACTAGGGAGATAGATAGACAAGAAAGGGCTATGCAGAAAAAAAAAATGAAGGTATTTAAAAAAGGTGGACAAAAAAGAATACTGAAAATGTAGAAATACAAAACAGAGGTCATTGAGGAAGTAAAAGAATTTAGATATCTGGGTTACACATTTAAAAAAAACAATGGAGAAGAGGCTCAGATAAGGGAGGTAGCAAAGAAGGCGGAGTTAGCAATGCGAAGGGTGTAGAGATTAGGTGTTTAGAAAAGGTGTTTGGGGTGGATATATAAAAGAGACTATGGATGTTCGATGGATTGATAACCAGTATGATGATGTATGGAACAGAGATATGGGGGTGGAAGGAGCAAGAGCAGTTGGAAAGAATACAGGAGAGATACATTAAATGGATACTAGGGCTGGACAGGTGCACGCCAGGATACATGATAATGGAAGAACTAAAAAGGGACAAGATAAGAATCAAAACAGGTGGAAGAGCAGTAAAATATGAGGAGAAAATGAGCAGTGCTAATAGAAAATTAAAAAAAAAAATAAGGGAGGAGAGTGGAAAGAATGTGTAGAGTGTGCGGAACGGAGGACGAAACACTGGAGCACATTAAGTTTAATTGTAAGGAAAAAGTAGTGAGCGAGAAGAATATTGAGTAGCTATTAAAGAGAGGCAGTGAAGAAAAGAGGTGGATGGCGGAAATAGAAAGAAGGAAAGAAAAACAGGACAATAAAGAAGCTCGTAGCTGGGTTGCATGGGGAACATGAAGAGAGAGGAAGTACTGAGTAAAAGGCAGTAAAGGGAAGCAGGAGAAAGAGAGAAGTAGCGAGGAAACAGTTAAACTTCAGTCCAGAAAAATAGAGAATTTACGGAAAGGAGATAAGGACAAGATCTGGATGACGAATATAGAGACAATAATACAATACTAAAGGAAGAGAGTCAAGGAGAAATAGTAAAGGAAGAAAGTCAAGAGGAAATAGTAAAGATAAAGGATTTATGTCTGTAATAGACATAAGTGGAAAAGTGAAAACGAAGAGAGAAGGCTGGAAGGATAGTGAAAAGATAATAGACGGTTTGTCGAGAGGAGACAAGGAAGGCAAAAGGTGAGACACGGAGATACATGGTTGCCTTCTCTCTCGCTTGATAGTTAGTATTTCTGACTGCTCTGGTTCATCTTCATCTTCTGTAGTCTGCTGTAACGTAAAATCTAAATCAGTCAAAGAGTTAGGATTGTAAGATTCTGAATAAATATTAAGGATTCTCTTATTTCTTCTTTGATACTCTCAACATGACTGTCTGACTTATCTGATTGAATTACGTCCCCAACTGAAACTTTAACGTTATCATTCGATATACATTTCTTTTCAGTATTTTCGTGAATTACTACGTCTCTACTCGTTGTGATATTACGCTTCACTAGATCGTACACTCTGTAGCCTTTCACATTATCCTTTCACACTTAAGCCTACCAAATTTTTTTTAGATTAGTTTTCATACGGAGTTTTATTATCTAAGCCTGAGGCAATGGATCGATTTCTAAGATAGACAGCTTTAATTGTTGCCTCTGTCCAAAACTTCTTATCTAATTCTGCGTCAAATAGTAAACACCGAGCACTCTCAACTATAGTTCTGTTGATACGTTCACTCATACTATTTTGCTAAGAAGTATAACCTTTTGTCTTTTGATGCACAATACCTACATCCTTTAGAATATCTTCGAATTCATTACAACATAACTCTAAGCCATTATCTGTTCTGAATAATTTTATTTTCTTATTTAGTTGGTTTTCTACCAATGCCTTGAATTCTTTAAAATACTTGATTACCTCAATTTTAGCTTTTAGAAAATAACAAAAACTATGTGTGTGTACTGCGTGTATTGTCACCAAGTAACAACAAGTTTAAAAAAAAACAACCTTGATCCACCAATTAAAGTTATCTGCAGGGGTCCACAAACATCAGCATAGATTAAATCCAAGGGCTTGCTGTTCCTTGTTGCTACATGGGTAAAAGGTAGGCGCGACTGTTTTTCTTCATAACATGTTGTGCAAGTACTTTTGTTAATCTTTGACTTTTCAGGGTATAATAAACCCGTAACGGCTTTGTCTTGCATTTTATTTATAGCAACCGTCACCAAATCCATCTTTTTGTTATAAACACAACAACTATTATCCGTAAACTCTTAAACTTAAAATTGCCACTCTGTATTAGTTGACTAATTGAAATTAAGTTTGTGGTAAGGTTAAGGAACACATAGAACGTCTTTCCAAGTAACTTCAAATTTGCAATTTAGAGTGACTGTCATGATATTCACATCACCGATGCTCAATACAGGTATAACACTTTTATTTGCTGCTATTATCTCATTGATCTTTTACGTATAAGATGAATTCTTTATCTTATTTACATCCGGCGTAATGTACTGTTACTCGCACCACTGTCCAAGTAAAAGTCTTATATATTATAATTTCCGCTCAAGAGAACAGCCGAAAATGCATTCGTCTTTCTATTTGTTGCTGATCACTCTGTTTACACTGCGATTTATAGAGACCATATTGACGACAACGGTAACACTTTATATTCATCTTCTCTCCTTTATTTCCATTTAGTCCGAACATAAAGAACAAACTGCGGAGGACATTACTGGAACTATCATTCTTGCCGGTGCTACCTACTTTGAAATACTGTTGACTATTGTGCTCATATCTGCTCAAGAAAGCCTTACAGGTTGACGTATGTTGATCTTCGTTTCCCACAAGGTTGAGCCATTTTTCCTTCTTGACCTCTGTAGTAATGGCAATACGGGAATGCTCAATAGCGATGATCATTGGGAATTGTTTTTTATTTAATCTCTTTAACAACAAACTGCCAATCCACTCATCTCCGACTTTAAAGCCCGTCCCAGACAATCTTTTTGCCGTTTTGATTACTTGTGTGACGTAACTCGTTATCGAATCACAACTCTCCAAAACTAACATGTTTTCTACTGCAAAAGGCTACTCTAAACAAGTACGTAATCGTCACAAATATCTGTACTTAATCTATTAGAAAATATATATATTTATTACATATTTTTTATATAACTATATAAAGCTATAGAACATACTGGGCCCATAATCTAATGTGATTAAGAAGTAAAACCACCGTTTCGTACAAAAGCAAGATGACTAAGAAACAGTTTTATTTAGGAACGCATAGAATACAATACAATGGTTTTACATTGATACAATATATAGCATTGTTTGGATTATTTAATGTTTCAATTCATATTTCAACAAATATGATGGCTAAACTACTAACTGGCCCAAAATTAATCTTTTTAAAATCAGCCTAACGGCAACGGGCTGTCGTGAGAAATTGAAGATATTCCTCAATACCTACAATATTGACGTAATGCTATTATCTACAACGCTTTTTACAGGTAAAAGTTACCTGAACATTCAAAGATATAGAGCCTACTTCACAAAGCACCCTGGTAGCAAAGCGCATTGAGGAACGGCTATATTGATCAAGGAAAAAAGTAAGAACTACCAAGCTACACCACATCTAGAAAAACATAACCAATGTGATGGTCTAGGACTGGACTTGTCTTATTATGATATCGTCCGAATACAGCCCACCAAAACACAATATTAAAAGAGATTCTTATATCAACTTTTTTATTTCTCTTGGAAATCAATTCATTGCTGGCGGAGGCGACAACAACGCTAAACAGACACACTAGGGCTCACGTATCACAATCTCCAAGGTAAGAGAATTATTGATGCTACCGAAAAACTGGTACTAAAGGTCGCATTCTCAAAACACCCATTCTATTGGTCAACGGATAAATTGAAATTCCCTGATCTCACTGACTTCTGCATAACAAAAGAAATCTCTGAAAACTACATCGAATGTGAACATTGTTGCGAGATATCTGCTGATCATACGCCTGTACTAATCACTCACTGGCCAGTGAGGTTAAAACGAAACCAAAAAAATGCACACTCATCAACAGCATGACTGACTAGAATCCTTTTACTAAATATTTAGGAACCTCTCTCTGCACGAATATCCCATTAAAAAATGATAAGGACATTGAAGCAGCTGCAATATACTTTAATGCTACAATTCAAGCTGTATCCAGGGGGTCAACCCCAATGCACTCAAGTAAAGAGCAAAGATTAAGATTCCCTAAATATATAATGGAAAAGGTAGCTAAAACTTTCAAAACATGGCAATCTAATAAATCGCTTCAAAAACCGTTTTAATAGAGCCATGAAAGAACTTAAAAATCTACTTGTAGCTGAAAACAACCACAGCGTTCAACAATATCTGAAACATCCTAATACTTCGGCGGCTAGTGACTGTTCCTTGTGAAAGGCAACTAAAAAATTATTACTACCAAAAGTTGGGCAAGAAAATGCGAAGATAAAGCTGACACTTTCGCTGAGCACCTGCAAAAATTTTTACTCCTCACCCGTATAAACGGCCAGTAAAGCATCTGAATGAGTTCTGAGTGTATTAAGAATTGAGATATTACCACATAAGCCAATTAAAATATTTAATATTTCCGAGGTTGCTGAAGCAATTAAGAATTTGAATAGTGAAAAGACCACACGCTGTGACCTCATAACAAGGAAAATACAAAAAGAACTACCTGAGCATCAAATTCCTTAAACAACTTCTAATTGCAATCATTAAAACTAGTTTTATTTTCCCTCAATGAAAGGTCATGATGATTCTTTAACAGAATAAAATTGCAATTGCCTCAATTGAATAAACGAAATAATATAGGTTTATTAGTCTCATTCCGATAACCGCAAAGATGTTCGAACCCCCGTTGCTTGCGAGGATGCTTCTTGATATTGCAGAAAGCATAATATTTCCAGATCGACAATTTAGCTTCAGGTATAAACATGAAGCTAATGAGCAGGTTTACATTTTAGTCAAACGAAATCATCAGACTTTTGAAAGGAAACAGTTGTCCTCAGCAGCATTCTTAGATACTACGCAGGCATTTGACCGTGTGTGGCATGAAAAACTTCTTTGCAAAATTAAATAAAAACTGCCCACCTACTACGTATACTAAAGTCATATATTGAAATAAATACCTTATGGTTTTACATGAGGATGCAATAACAAACATATGTAAGATTCAGGGTAGAGTACCGCAGGTTAGCGTATTGGGGCCTATATTATATGTATATATTATACACAGCAGACTTACTTGTGGAAAGTTCAGTTATGACGGGAACCTTTGCTGACGATACGGAATGCCTCGACTATGCTACAGGAAAATCTAGACAAACTATCTTCGTGCATGAAGGACTGGAGAATCAAGGCCAGCAAATCAAAATCAATACAATTTGCCTTTGCTGACGATACGGAAATCTTGGCGTCGCATAATGATCCAGCTAATGCCTCGACTATGCTACAGCAAGATCTAGACAAACTATCTTCGTGGATGAAGGACTGGAGAATCAAGGCCAGCAAATCAAAATCAATACAATTATACCACAGGCCATGTAAGGTACCTAGGAATACACTTAGACAGAAGGCTTACTTGGAAGAATTACATATTTATAACCACCCACAATAAATTTTTGGTGGATTTTCTTAGGACTATTTGTTTCTTTTTAGTGGACTGTACAAAAAACGATGAATAAAAATAATAAACACCCTATTGTGCATTACAAAAAACAATAAATAGAAACCTAATTTTCCCCCAACATCTTGAATGTTGAGATAGTAGTACCACAGTACTATACGGTTTCGAGTTGTGAGCAATTAATAAACAATAAACAGTTTTATACAAATTGGTTCTGAACATAAAAATAAATATGAGTGCACGTAAAGAGAATTACCATGATGGTATACATTTCATACTATAATTAATTACTAAGTGTTTAGTATTGAAGACTGTACCTTGAGTCGATTCATGTTTTTACAAATGGACAGCAGTTCTAGGACACTCGTGGTGTTTGTCTTCAAGCTCGTATTGAGGGCTTCTGTCAGACGGACGTTAGCAGCGATATTAAATACAATCTAAAACCGTAATTACTCATTTTCTGTATTTACCATGTAATTAATTGGTTTTAACTAGATATTGCCGGAAGTTATTTTCACGATGAAATACATGCATTAAAACTTTTTATATTTTTAAAAGTTTAAAGAAACAGCATCCTCTGGTTTTAACTAACCTGTACTTCCTGCTGCAACATTATGACATCGGTGTTAGATAACCCTAATGCAGGTTCACTAACATCACCAGATACTCCAATTACTTTAGCTGTAAAGTCGGCGCAGTTGGACAACATACCATCAAATATCTACAATGAATAACTATGTATCAGAACAAATGCAATATGCTCAAACGGTATTCGTTATACTCGCACCTGTTGACTGCAATACTCTTTAATGCGCTGCTCAGATGACATTTGTTTTTTTGGTCGTACTAAGATATAAATCTTTTTAATTTTTGGGAAAGTTGACAGTAGTTTCCTTACCAGAATTTTGCCAATAAAACCAGTAGCACCAGTAATAAATATAGTCGCATCATCATAGAAAGAATTTAACGAATCTAAAAATGAACAATATGTTATATTTTGTATATAAATACCTTTTAAGAGTATAGAATTTTATAATTTTATTTATTTTTATTATATTATATTTTTATATCAGATTATTTATATTATACTTTTATTTATTTTATATTTTTAATTATTTGTTATATTAAACATTTACAAACCTATTTCCTATTTGGGAAATGCAAAACACTTTTTTAACTTTATAGTATTATTCCTTAAACGTTCATTTATAAATAATAACTTAAAACCACATCAACGCTAGCACCATCTATGATCCTAAATTATCTGCACAATTGACTTGATAATTCTAATTCAAAATAATAGAGCCTGTACTTTTCATATTCTTCCTATTCGCTCCATCTTAAGACATAAGATAAAACAATTGGGTTGAGAGTTTGGATCTAGCAGTTAGAATGTGCGGCATTGTTAGATACTAGCATTGATAAACAAAGAAATTAATTAAAATATTTGGAGAAGAACGACTTTACCAAAATTTTGTCTTTAGACAAACCGTGTTTCGTCTTTCTTGTTGTAAAGTATTTTGTTGTCCTTAATTTATTATTTCGTTATAATTTTTGTAATTTCATTTTAATAAGTTCTTTGTTCAACAAATGTTACCCCAATTCGTTTGTATTTGCGCCACCAGAGACCTCTTTTATCAACCAGAATACAGCTGGTCACAATCCCTTCTCCTTTTCCTGGCCTATATAAGTGACTGCGCTGTTATCAGAGCAGTTCTTACAGTCTCTTTATAGATCAGGGTAGATAATTTTAGAAACATAAAAAAATTAAAGTAGAATGAAACCTATTGGAAATGGAAGGGAATACTACTAAAATGAAAGGAAAAATAAATTACAGTCGATCTGAGGTTGGGAAGGGGTAGGGGGTGAGGTTTTAAGGGTAAAAATCGGTAAATCTCGATTTCCGGCAAAACTACAAGTCCTATCGAAAAAAGTTAAATGGCAAAGTTGTAGATAATAAAAAGACCTACAGCTTTTGTATCTACACTTTTACTCCATAACCTCAAAATTCATGTAAAAAATCCAAAAAACCACATTTTTGATTTTTTATTTATATCTTTTACAAAAAATTTTTTTTTTTCATGATATTTGGTGAAAACTAGTTATGTTATTGCTAGTTATGTTATTAGTAAATAACAATAGTTAAAATAGTATATACTTTATTATTATTAATAAATAAAGCTTCTCTACAATTATCTACCTTTTATTACAAATATTATCTCCTCGATGGAGTATAACTAAACTACTTAAAACAAATGAATTAATCAATTCATTAAAACAAAATTGATTTTAGTCAATTTGATTTAAATATTATTTGGTTACTTAGATAATATATTTATTATCTTGTTTAAGCATGATATTAGGGTCACTTGATAACTCCTCCATCCTAGAGAGAAAAATAGAGAAATTTCGTGAAGGTGTCTCGATTTTTCTAGATGTAGTCGTCACTTCTGTTTCCTTATAAGAGTTCTGCAGCAATAGTATTTGTATTGGTTTTTCTCTGCGAAATTTGCTTTACATGAACATCTTTGATTTTATTGGTGACTGCATCGGAAATGGCTAATACTTTATTATCTTTGATTGCTGTTACTTTATGTGGTCCTGTTTGTATATTCGTTATCTTCCCTCTTCTTCTATCATTTCTTCTAATGTATACTTCTTGAATGTGTTTGTTCATATAGTCCCAATAGTATTTTTTTCTGATTATTTCTTCAATCATATTTTCCTCTAGTTTGTTGAAAATTGTTATACTTATATCATTTTGTTCATATGTTGGCTTATCATAGTATTTTTCTTTTCTGTGAACATTTATCCACATAGTGTGTGCCTCTTTTTTTGAATCTTCTAGCTTTTCCGGTAAGCACTTAGTTTTGTTTTCCTTTTCAATTTTTCGTTCTATTTTAAATTTTTTAATTATTTTATTTTCCGCTTTTTCTTGCTTTATACTGTATGACTTTTCTACCTCGGAATATTGCATATTTTGTTTTCCTGGTTCTTCTTGTTTCATGTTTTGTTGTTTCTCTATTTCAATATCTTGTATAGTTTGCTTTTCTGTTACTTGCTTGATTCTTTGTTGATTTTTTACTTTGAAATCTTGAAAGTTTTGATTTTTTGTTTGTTGATTAACCTTTTGTTTATTTGGTATTTCAAAATGTTGTATTTCTTGATTCTTTGTTTCTTGTTTGACATTTTGCAGATTTTCTACTTCGAAATCTTGCATGTTCTCATCTTCTGTGTCTTGTTTGACGTTTACTTCAACAATTGAATTTTCATCGGTTTTTATTTTAATAAATGTTTTAACATCTTTTTCGTTTACTTCTGTATTCCAAACTTCATCTGTAGTGTTTTCACTCTGTACTTTGATTTGAGTATTATATAGTTCCAATTTATTTGAATTCTGAAAGTATATCGGTATCACGGTATCATTAATGGTTAACATCTTTTTATTGAAGTTAATATTAGCTCCTAGTTTTGTCAACAAATCCATTCCTAGTAATCCATCAAATTTATCACTACATTTAAACAAAAAGACTTTACAAATGTCTTGACTCTTAAATATTGGAAATATGGGGATGTGAGCCACTTTATTATGGTATGTGGTACCATGGGCCGTCTGAATACAAAAAGCTTCTTCAGAAATACATTGGGGTAAATTTCTGTATATCAAATTGGGGTTAATTATGGTTTTGGATGATCCGGTGTCTATAAGTAATTTTATGTTGAGTTTGTTATCAATTATATAGGGTAGGAAATTACTTGATGTTATATTATTAATTGTTATATTTTCTCTGCTTCCAATCTGTGAGTTAATTACTGATGTAGTATCCATAGGTGTCCACTGCTTCTTAATAGGTTCATTAGGGTATCGGTTCCATAAGTTGCTTTCTTTGGAGACCTTTGTATTTGGTGCTCGCCAATTTTGTTGATGGGGTTGTTGAAAATTGCTCTGTCTCCGTGATTGATTATAATTAAAATCGGATGTGTGGGTATTGTTAAAGTTTTCCGATTGTTAAGGGTTGTTGAATGTTCTTTGTGTCATTCTGACTGGTTGTTGTGCCAGTTTATTATTCGTATTTTCTTGCCTTTGCCAATTCCTGTCGTTCTGTTCTTCTGTTACAATAGAGATTGCTTGTTCCAGTGTAGTGGGTGCTCTGGTTCTCAAGAATGATCCAAAAGGTTCCCTTAAGCCTGCTTTAATAGATTTTAGAGCCACTTCGTCGTACATTTTTGTCTTCATATTTCTTTCTTCTATTGCTCCATTGCATTTTTGGTTAGCATATAATAATGCTCTCAATTTTCTACATTTTTCATAGAATTCAAGGAATGTTTCATTCCTCTGCCTTATTTCCATCAGTTCTCGCAGTAATGACATCTCATCTCTAGGGTCGCAAAATGCTTGTGTCAATGTCATTTTAATTTCTGCCCAGCTCTGTATGTCCCTTCCTTCTATTAGTGAGGCAGCTTTTTCAATTAGTTTTGCCCGAATCGCTTCTATTAAAGCGACGTTGTCGAAGCAATCTAATCTACTTTCATTGAAAAATTGGCCCAGTAACAATTCGCTTGTTCTGATGTAGTCCGGTAAGCCTTCGGATCTACCATCATACTCTTTTATCATTCCCAAATATTGTTGGAAATTATTATTAGTTGACGTTGTCATTTTTTCTTTTTTTATTTATATTCAATTGTGTAAAAAGGTAATTCAATTGATCTACCATATATTAATAGATGAACCTTTAATCTTCTTGTAGTCCTTTGTCCTTGGTCCTTAGTTATCAGTTCACTTCACTATATTTTACACAGCTTATTTTTAATTTTATTTAATTTTTGAATCTTCTTCCCTGGGGTGAATAGATTTGTTCTTTTCCGTCACGATGCTTTGGTTTTATCTCCGCCGCTAGACGACGACTGCGCCAGTTATGTTATTGCTAGTTATGTTATTAGTAAATAACAATAGTTAAAATAGTATATATGTTTGGGTTTGGGTGTCTTTTTCTATGCAATTAAGTAAACACCCAATTTTATAATATTGTATAATTTTGCTGATGTTTTGTAATTAAAATCATTGGTAATTAACAACAATTAATTGTATTAATTTAATATAATCAATTAAACCTTTATTGAAATAATACTAATGCGACAAAATGAACATGCTTTATTAAGCTAATAAAAATGAATGAATAGAAACAAATGAATTCTAGTTAATGTGATTTTACAATTTTAAAAGGTTACTAAGATAATAAATAATTTTGACAATAAAGAAATTTATAAATATTTAATAGAAGGTAAATGTTTATTTGTTTCTTTAACATAAGTCTTAATTAAGGAAGACAATATGCCACCAACCCAATGGGCATTAGGACGAATAATAAAATTATTACCAGGGACAGATTCTCAAGCCCGAGTAGCAGTATTAAAAACACAATATGGTGAAACTACCAGAGCCGTAAGAAAAATTGCCTTACTACCCTTAGACAATCTTGATGCACCTGCCGATACATCAACGGGGGGAGTATGTTAAAGAAACAAATAAACATTTACCTTCTATTAAATATTTATAAATTTCTTTATTGTCAAAATTATTTATTATCTTAGTAACCTTTTAAAATTGTAAAATCACATTAACTAGAATTCATTTGTTTCTATTCATTCATTTTATTAGCTTAATAAAGCATGTTCATTTTTGTCGCATTAGTATTATTTCAATAAAGGTTTAATTGATTATATTAAATTAATACAATTAATTGTTGTTAATTACCAATGATTTTAATTACTAAACATCAGCAAAATTATACAATATTATAAAATTGGGTGTTTACTTAATTGCATAGAAAAAGACACCCAAACCCAAACATTGGTCCTTCGAGCTGCGGATATCGTAAATTAACCATTTGGTCCTTATAACAACGGATGTCGTCAAGCAACTATTGTTGCATATAACAACGGATGTCATAAAACAACCATTGGTGCTTATAGCAAAGGATGTCGTCAACCAACCATTGTTCCATTGAGCAACGGATGTTGTCAACCAACCATTTTTGAATAGCTATTGTAAATTGAACAAAATGAATCCACACCATCTTCGAAAATTGATTATGAGGTAAAATATTGAAATTCTGCATATTACACTACAACATAGCTGGGAATTGATTATCTGGAGCATAAAAATACTGCATATATGATCTAGTTTTGATGTTACCGATAAATAATTAATAACCCCATTTGCATCTCGTTTATAATTGCTTTCAATATTATATTTTACATTCGTTCTCATAGAAATGGTCATTTATACCTCAACCTCATAGAGTTGATTTAATAGGTATATACATACATTAATTTAAATATACGTCAACCTCATAGAGTTGATTTCATACGTATATGTTTAATAATTTATACCTCAACCTCATAGAGTTGATTTAATAGGTATATACATACATTAATTTAAATATACGTCAACCTCATAGAGTTGATTTCATACGTATATGTTTAATCATTTATACCTCAACCTCATAGAGTTGATTTAATAGGTATATACATACATTAATTTAAATATACGTCAACCTCATAAAGTTGATTTCATACGTATATGTTTAATCATTTAAACCACAACCTCATAGAGTTGATTTTATAGGTATATACTATAATTTATGTATACCTCAACCCCACAAAGTTGATTTCATAGGTATCTACATAAATTTAAATACACCTCAACCACACAAAGTTGTTAGGTATATACATAACTTATTTACTGTTTTGATCAAATATTCAATAATATTTATTATCATCATGGCAGTATTAAGAAAACTAAATGCTAAATTGCTTTCCATTCAATCTATTTTAGATATTCATATCAAAGTAATTGATAAAATAAATGTAGATGATCCTTCTACTTATAATATTCACAAAATAAGATCTTATAAAAGAATATGTTTTCCTCTGTTTGATGAATTACAAGAAATTTGCACTTCATTACTGGAATTAAATATTGATAACGATTCTGAAATAAAAAGAATAAATGATATACGTGCTGATCTTTACAATAAACATGTAGATATAGAGTCCGTATTAAATGAAATACTTCCTGATCCTGAACCGGAATCATCTCTAAATATAAGTAATTCATGCAATCATACAAATAACGATATTGATTTACATCGTATCTCAGTACCTACTTTCTACGGTGATATTGCAAATTGGAGTGCTTTTAAATCAAGTTATATGAGCTTGATTCACAGTTAAGTTAACTATTCGAATCACAAAAAGATTCATTTGCTTAGAAGTTGTTTAAAGGGTGAAGCACTTGATATAATATCATCCGTTGAAATTGATGGCCAAAACTACAAATTATGTTGGGAACTTTTGCTTGAAACTTACGACAATAAAAGACAAATAATTTCTCATCACATAAATTCATTTTTAAATATCCCAAATTTAAATTTAGAATCTAGTGATAACTTAAGAGTTACAGTATCCCTCATTAGAAAACATATAAGGTCTTTGGATAATAGTATTCCATCTGAAAAACGTTGGGATCAAATTATTACTACTTTAATATTTAAAAAATTAGATTCCTTCACTAAAGCTCAATGGCATTTGTCTCAAAGCTCTAAAAGTGATTTTCTAACTATTGATTCAATCTTATCATTCATGTCGGTACGCGCCCAAGAAATTGATGAACAACGTGAATATACAAAAGTTAGTAAAAAATCCAAATTTCAGCGATCTTTAGTGGCTTATCAAAATAATAAATGTGGTTTTTGTAATGACGATCATTCCGTCCAACAATGCAAGACATTTTCTAATTGGACAGTAAGTTCACGTATTAAAGAAGCAAGAAAACATAATTTATGTTTGAACTGTATGAGAAAAGGTCACTTTACAAAAAGGTGCACTTCAAAAAACTCATGTAATGTATGTGGCAAGATGCATCATACTTTGTTGCACTTATTTCCATCCACCTCTGAACCAACTCAAAATGATTTAGCTATACCATCCACCTCTAGTGATACTTTCACATCTCAAACTCTTAATGCTAATCAAACTTTGCTTTCAACAGCATTAGTTAAAATCATTGATGATAAAGGAAAATCGATTACAGCAAGGGCATTACTTGATAATGGAAGTCAAACCAGTTTTATAACTAAACATCTTGTTCATAAATTAAGTAATAACTTAACGAATACGAATGTAGTTATATCTGGAATTGGCAATGCATCTACAAATATCACTTCTAAAATAAATGTAAATATACATTCTCTAACTACACAATACACAGCAAATATTGATTGTCTAGTTATTGACAAAATTACCAACCAAATACCACACTCTGAAATAAATATTTCAAATTTAATTATTCCTAAACATATTAAACTGGCAGATCCACATTTCAACCATCCAGACCGTGTTGATCTATTATTGGGAGCTAATATTTTTTGGGATTTACTTAGGATCGGAAAGATAAAGTTACTCAATAATCAGTTAAATGTCCAGAAAACCACTTTAGGTTGGATAGTTATAGGAACCAAAATGTCTGATAGACATATATCTTCACATTGTTACCACTCACAAATCAACCAACAGTTAACCAAATTCTGGGAAGTTGAGTCAGTAGAAAACTGTAGTACCCTTACTGCAGAAGAAGTGGCTTGCGAAGACCATTTTAAGCGAACCACAATTCGTGATGATACTGGCAGATTTGTAGTTACTATCCCATACATCAAACCTATTATTCTATTAGGTGACTCGAAAACAAAAGCGACTAAATGTTTTTTGTCTCTCGAGAAGAAATTAATTCAGAATACTGAATTAAAAAATATGTATGACGCATTCTTGCGCGAATATATTTCACTCGGACACATGTTTTTAAATCAACAACAAAATATAACTGATTCCTCATATTTCTTGCCACACCACGGTGTTTTAAAACCAACAAGTACCACTAGTAAGCTTAGAGTAGTTTTTAATGGATCCATGCCTACTTCAACTGGTATTTCCTTAAATGAATTACAAGCAACTGGACCTACTATTCAGAGTAGCTTATTAACTTTACTAACTAAATTTCGTTTACACACATTTGTTGTTATTGCAGATATTGCCATGATGTACAGACAAGTTTTAGTAAATCCGTCACAACGTAATTTACAACAGATACTTTGGCGATTTAATCCTGAGGATTCGATATTGTCTTACCAATTAAATACTGTCACATATGGAACCACATCGGCATCATTTCTGGCAATTAGGAGTTTAACACAGCTAGGTTATGAATTTCAAAATTCATATCCTAATGCTGCGAATTCAATCAAAAACGATTTTTATGTTGATGATTTAATAACAGGTTCTAATGACCTGAAAGAACTTGCTGAACGCTGTCATAGAATTAATCTAATTTTGTCCAGCGCTGGTTTTAAATTAAGAAAATGGATATCAAATTCACATGTATTATTATCAGATATCAAAGGTACTAATTCGGATAAACATTTTATTATCGATTCTAATGATTTAGAACATGTCAAGACTCTTGGAGTAAAATGGGATTCTGAATCCGACACTTTTAAGTATAATATTACTTTTAAGCCACCTGATAAATATACTAAACGCACTATTTTGTCATTTATTTCCAAAATATTTGATCCGTTAGGATTACTATCACCTTGCATCATTTCATTTAAAATTATGATTCAAAAATTATGGTTACATAAATTAAATTGGGATGATGAATTACCACAAAATTTGGTTGAATTTTGGTTAACATTATTACAAAATTTACCAGAATTAAATAACGTTTCAATATCTCGGAAAGTTATAATCTTAGATTGCATTAATATAGAGTTACACGGTTTTTGTGATGCCTCAGAAAAGGCTTATGGCGCCTGCGTATATTTTAAATCTTTTAACATTCAAGGCGATTCACAAGTATCGTTAATACATTCTAAATCTAAGGTTGCACCTCTAAAAACACTTAGCATTCCTTGTTTAGAGTTATGCTCAGCTTTAATATTGAGTAGAATGACTCAAAATTTAATAAACACTCTACCTATCAAGATTAATAAAGTTATACTTTGGTCTGATTCGACAATAGTATTATCTTGGTTAAAACTTTCACCACATACTTTAAAGGTATTTGTAGCTAATCGTATTTCTGAAATACAATCAATTATGACTGAACAGTTTCAATGGCGTCACGTGCCCACAGACAGTAACCCTGCTGATTATATTTCTCGTGGTACAACTGCTAATCAGCTCATAAATAATGATTTATGGTGGTCAGGCCCTTTCTGGTTAAACCAAAATTCTGATTTTTGGCCAGTAAGTGATTTTAATTTAACACAAATACCTGAAGTAAAGGGAATTATTATTAATAGTCTATTAGTTACTTCTTCATTCAACATATTTAAATTATATTCTAACATAATAAAGTTGAAACGAACTACAGCTTATTGTTTACGATTTTCACAGAATTGCAATAAAAATTCGACAAAATTAATAGGACCTTTATCTGTGTTTGAATTGCAAATTGCAATGCACACTTTAATAAAATTATCACAATTTGAATATTTTTCAAACGAATTAAATTCTTTACAAAATCATTTACCATTGTTAAAGAATAGCCCACTATTATCACTCAATCCATTTATTGATGATAATGGAATTATTAGAGTTGGCGGTCGTTTAATCCATTCAAATTTTTCATATGATAAAAACACCCTATTGTATTGCATCCAAGTCATACTCTAACTAAACTGATTATGCAATATGAGCATAATAGATTGTTGCATACTGGGCCTCAAGCTTTATTGTTCTCAATTAGAGACCAATATTGGCCTCTAAAAGGTATTTCATTAGCAAAATCAATTGTTCATAAATGCATAATTTGTTTTAAATGTAAACCTAGATTATTATCTCCAATTATGGGTTCTTTACCTTATGAAAGGATAAATTTTGAATATCCTTTTAGAACTACTGGAGTTGATTATGCCGGTCCGATATTAATTAAAAATCGGTACGGGCGTGGAGGTAGTCTTATTAAAGCATACATTTGTTTATTTATATGCTTTACTACTAAAGCAATTCATATAGAATTGGTTACGGAATTGACCACTGAATGTTTCCTCGCAGCACTTAATCGGTTTATATCTCGCCGTGGAAAACCTCACACTATATACTCCGATAATGGAACCAACTTTGTGGGAACTAACAATATTTTAGCAAAATTTCTTGCTAATGAGTCAAAAACTTCTAAACTTGCAGTTTGTGCTTCTGAATTATCCATTACTTGGAAATTCATACCACCCAGATCTCCACATTTTGGTGGGCTGTGGGAAGCGAATGTAAAATCTACTAAAAGTCATTTGAAAAAAGTACTAATGAATAGTCATCTGTCTTATGAAGATTTATATACTCTTTTGACACAAGTAGAAGCAATTTTAAATTCCCGTCCATTATATCCTATGTCCTCTGACCCCAACGACTTAACTCCTATCACTCCTGGGCACTTAATTATCGGTCGCCTCATTACTAGTATCACACCAGCAGCGCAACCTCTAGTTAATTTAAATAAAATGCAACGATTCTCTCATATACAAGATTGTATCCAACATTACTGGAAAAGATGGTCATCTGATTATATCAATCACTGCCAACAAAGAAGCAAATGGAAGACAACTACTAGTCCAGACATTAAAATAGGATCTCTGGTCTTAATTAAGAAAGACAATATGCCACCAACCCAATGGGCATTAGGACGAATAATAAAATTATTACCAGGGACAGATTCTCAAGCCCGAGTAGCAGTATTAAAAACACAATATGGTGAAACTACTAGAGCCGTAAGAAAAATTGCCTTACTACCCTTAGATAATCTTGATGCACCTGCCGATACATCAACGGGGGGAGTATGTTAAAGAAACAAATAAACATTTACCTTCTATTAAATATTTATAAATTTCTTTATTGTCAAAATTATTTATTATCTTAGTAACCTTTTAAAATTGTAAAATCACATTAACTAGAATTCATTTGTTTCTATTCATTCATTTTATTAGCTTAATAAAGCATGTTCATTTTTGTCGCATTAGTATTATTTCAATAAAGGTTTAATTGATTATATTAAATTAATACAATTAATTGTTGTTAATTACCAATGATTTTAATTACTAAACATCAGCAAAATTATACAATATTATAAAATTGGGTGTTTACTTAATTGCATAGAAAAAGACACCCAAACCCAAACAATATACTTTATTATTATTAATAAATAAAGCTTCTCTACAATTATCTACCTTTTATTACAAATATTATCTCCTCGATGGAGTATAACTAAACTACTTAAAACAAATGAATTAATCAATTCATTAAAACAAAATTGATTTTAGTCAATTTGATTTAAATATTATTTGGTTACTTAGATAATATATTTATTATCTTGTTTAAGCATGATATTAGGGTCACTTGATAACTAACTTACCTCTTTATGTCCCAAACACACTGGAATTTTGAAGATTTAAAATATTAATTTTTTCACCCTATTTTGACTCGATATCGAAAAAAAAACCCTAATTTTCAATCGAAAATTCTCACGTCAAAATATCTGATTTTTCAAAAAAGTCGGTGGGCTTTTTGTTCGTTGAAATCTCTATTTTCTGATGGTGTAAAAAAAATATACATTACTATGGAAAAATTTTTCAGAAAATGCAAAAAACCAAAGTGAATTATCACAATTAAAAAACCAAAAATTAAAATTACTCAGTAATAATTCAATAAAAATTATTTATAATTCAATGCTCCACTCAAAATAAAATTTAAATTAATGGAATTTAGAAAGCTTTTCTAGCCGTTTAGAAAACTTTCGAAGGCTTACAGTAGATTACAACTCCATTCTAATCTGTTTACATGAAACAAATTTTAAGCCAGTACAAACAGAGAATATTAAAAAATACAGTATATTCCGAAAAGATCGACTTACGGAACATGCCAGTGGTGGAGTGGCTACACTGGTAAAAGAAGATTTTTATTGGGAACATATAACTATACAATCCAACTCGGAAGTAATCGTGGTCAGAGTACATGTTCCACAAGAAATTACTAGTTTTAACTTATACTTACCAAACAGTCAAAACAAAATTATATCAGATATTGAAAACATATTAACACAATTACCTCCCCCTTTATATTACTTAGAGTTTTTTATGCACATAACAGATTATGGTGCAATGTTACGGACAATAGAGGAAAATTTATAGAAAAATTATTGAACAATAATAATTTAATACTCTTAATTGATGGCTAGCAGACGCATTTTAATTTTTGTTTTCAAAGTACATCCGCAATATATTAACTCTATGTCAACCACAAATAGCAGCGAAACTAGAATGCTCAGTCCTACCAGATTTATATGGAAGGACTTTTATATTTTCTTTTAAGATTTATATTTTCCAAGTCAACTTCAAATCTTAACAGTACAACAGATATGAACTAATCAGCACTAAGATGGAACATCTCTAAAGCGGATTGGACTGTATACATTGAAGAAATAACTAAAAAGAACATAACATTTAATGAAGATGATCACATAGATGTGATAACACAATCTATCAGTTCCAAAATATTACCAGCAGCAAATAACTCAGTTTCAAAAAAGAAAATTGGTCCACACAAACCAGCCCTACCTTGGTGGAATAAGATATGTGCTAATGCTGTAAAAATCAAGAAAACAGCCTTTTACAGATACAAACGTCACAAAACTATAGAACTTTTTGTTGAATTCAAAAGATTAAGAGCACTAGCACAAAACACCGTAAAGCAAGCAAGGAAACAATCATAGGACCTATTTGTATAATCCATAAATTCACAAACAAGTATAAAAGAAGTATGGAAAGAAAACCAGCGAAAATTCAATATCTCTGCTTTAAAAATGTCATTAAACATAAATACTTTACAACCAGAAATAGTAGACTTGTTAGGTAAATATTCTTATCCTAACTTCAGCAGTTCTAAATATCTAACACAATTTCAACAACACATGACAGAAAAGACCTGTATAGAAATAAAATTATCATTTGACAATAGTAAAACATATAATACTTTAATTAATTTAGACTATCTAGAATCAGCGCTGCATAACTGCTTCATAAAAAATCTACCTGCTGTAAATAAAAAAAAAATTCTAAATTTCTTCAATTATATCTTGATGAACGACTTATTTCCAACAGAATGGCAAAAAGGCATTATATTACCAGTTCTAAAGCCCGGAAAAGACGCAACCGATATCAATAGCTACAGGAAAAATATCTTTAACTAACGCCTTATGCAAATTATTAGAAAAAATCATCAATGAAAGACTCATATATATTCTGGAAATATAAAATCTCTTAGAACCTAGATAAAATGGCTTTCGTCATTCTACACTGGATCAAATAGTAAATCTGAAAACGTAAATCCTCAATAGCTTTGCAAATAACCGGAAAACTATAACAATTTTCTTAGACGTTGACAAAGCTTACGATTGAACATATAGATACAACATATAAAAATTACTAGAATTATGGAAAATAAAGGATCATCTAGACCACTTCGTTAAAAATTTAATGAAAACAAGAAAATTCAGTGTAAATTTATATAACAATAAATCACAAGAATTCGAACAATAAAACGATATTCCTCAAGGTTCAGTTCTTAGTGTAACATTGTTTCTAATTTCAATAAACATTATAATCAATAATTTTAAAAATTCCGTAAAAGCAGGCCTTTCTGCTGACGACTTAGCTATTTACTGCAGTAACAATTATTTAGAAATAGCTCAAAGAAAACTCCAATCATCTCTAAACTGTCTATAAGACTGGTCTAATAAAACAGGATATACATCTTTCACCACCAAAAGTAAATACGCGGTGGAATTATATATCAAACTGCAAATAAAAATATTCTTAAACTCATCAACAGTATTTATAATGCTGGTTTAAGATTAGCCACTGGTGCATTTAGAACTTTTCCCGTAAAGAGCCTATATGCCATAAGTGGAGAACCACCGCCTTCTCTTGGATGAGACCAACTATCTCTAAATTACTTTGCATCAGTCATATCGAATCATACAAACATTAATTTCAGAATTACAATAGCTCCACAAAATGTCTCACTATACCACAGAAACTTTAAACTGCAAAAACTGCTTCTAATTAGATTAAAAAATCTCAAAGACAAACATGCTTTAACTGACATAAGACCAATTCTGGCAATCTTCAATGCTATTTTACCATGGATCATAAGACTACCATCTATAAACTTAACTCTGTTAAAAGGACTCAAAGTAATACCAATCCTACCATTTACAGGTCTGTATTAAATAGTATTTTGGAATAATACCAAGATTACATTAAAGTCTATAAAGTTGGGACCAAAATACAGGATGAGACGGCTTGCGCATATACAATTGAAGATACAATTGAAAAAATCAAACTAGACGCAAGCAACAGTGTCTTTACTTATGAAATATATGCTATAAAAGAAAGTTTACATGACATAACATCAACCAACAACAAAAGAAATATTTTAACTTTATTTGACTCTCTGAGTGCCCTATTGACCATAGACACTCTTTATACCAACCACTTAATAGTTCAAACCATTCACCGTCTAATTCACAACCCCCACTTCAAGCAAATGGTAACTCAATTTTTATGAATTCCCTGTCACACCGGTGATAATTATGCTAAAGAAGCAATCCAATCAGTGTGCATTCTAGAAGAACCACAATAAAATATTCAGACCTAAAGAACAAAATGAAAAATATAACAAATTACCGGATGGAATAAATAGGAGGCTGGAAGTAGTCATATGTAGGCTCATGATAGGTTATACAAATTAGACTAATACCTACTTATTCAAAGGAGAACCACAACCAATATGTGAACAATGCAACAACCCATTAACGGTAAAGCACATCATTTTTCAATGCTCAAAATAATCGTCGCTCAGACAAGAATGTAATATGCCTGATAATAAAGGCTGATATATAAAAGCAGAAAAAATCTGAAAAACCATATTGAGTTTATATACAAAACAAATTTAATTTCTTTATTTTAATATATTTATAAGTTGTAAATTATGAATTACGAATAATGTATTGTAAATGATTAAATATTGAATGTATATATTTGTTTTTAGTATTAATAACTTTTAAAAGTTAATGCACTTAAAATAAAAATTTAAAAAAAATTGGGTTGAGAAGTCATTTTTGAAGAGTCGATTTTTTAAATCTACCTATTATAATGTTTGTAATTGTCAAAATGTTCCACCGTTTATATGAAAATCCCATAATATATATATATATATATATATATATATATATATATATATATATATATATATATATATATCTTTATATATAATGTAAATGTCGTCTGTTTTATATTTCCACATTTGCTGTATTCTTTTTCCTTCTTTTTGGAATACCATTATTTTTGTTTTTTCTGCATTTAGTTTATATATATATACACTAATGTATATAGATACATAGTTATAGATAGATATTGATATATATATATATATATATATATATATATATATATATATATATATATATATATATCATATATTATAATGTCCCAGGTGTATATTTATATTCTTATATTCTTATTTTCTTATCCTATATTATAATGTTCCAACTGTTTGTTTATCCTATATTATAATGTTCCAACTGTTTGAATCTATTCTTATCATATATTATAATGTCCCAGGTGTTTGAATCTATTCTTATATGTTTATATTCTTATATTCTTATATTCTTATATTCTTATATTCTTATATTCTTATATTCTTATCATATATTATAATGTCCCAGGTGTTTGAATCTATTCTTATATTCTTATGATCTTATATGTTTGGTACTGAATTTTGTATGGCAGCGCGAAAACGGCTCCGGCGATCTTTTTAAAAATTTCCTATTTCGTAGAGAAAAAAATTCTAAGACTTTTGGCGTCCCCGGATTTTTCCCTGAATTTCCTGGAAACCCGTAATTTTGGAAAAACTGGAAAAAAAGTGATCCCTTTTTTGCTGTATTACTTTTAAGTCGTAAACGATAGAAAGTTGAAATTTTGCATGTGTATTAAGGTATTCAATGCTGACATTTCTCAAAAATTAGAAATTCAAAAATTAAAAAAGGGGGGGTTGAAGAAATTCGGGGGCCCGTTAGGGAACTTTGGAGAAAGTTCATATTCTGGATTCTAGAATAACTAAGTATATTATCAATGAAAAAAAATTCAAAATTTAAATATTTTATTGGGGGGCACGGGGGCAGTATTTGCCGAAAGTAAAAATTGTGCTAGAAAATTGAAATTTTGTATGTAGGCTAACCTTAGTAACTTATTTACGAATCAAAAAAAAAAATCGCAAATTTTGAAAAAAAGTTTGTCAAATAACGCATAAATTGAAATATTTTTTATTTTGATAAAAAAAATATATTTTTTAGTCAATTTATATGTGTGGCGAGTTTATTTATTATTTCAATTTAAAAATAGAATTAAATATGAAATGTAATTACGAATTATTCTATTGAATTCAAATCATACACGCCAAAAAGACGTCGCTTTGCGACGGGGGTAAACTCTGCTGGCATCTAAATTTTTGCATGAAGTTCAAGCCACACGCAAAAGACAGACGTCGCTTGCGACGGGGGTAAAAGCTAGTATTCTTATATGTTTATATGTTTGGTACTGAATTTTGTATGGCAGCGCGAAAACGGCTCCGGCGATCTTTTTGTAAATTTCCTATTTCGTAGAGAAAAAAATTCTAAGACTTTTGGCGTCCCCGGATTTTTCCCTGAATTTCCTGGAAACCCGTAATTTTGGAAAATCTGGAAAAAAAGTGATTCCTTTTTTGCTGTATTACTTTTAATTCGTAAAAGATAGAAAGTTGAAATTTTGCATGTGTATTAAGGTGAATATTCAATGCTGACATTTCTCAAAAATTAGAAATTCAAAAATTGAAAAAGGGGGGGCTGATGAAATTCGGGGGCCCGTTAGGAAACTTTGGAGATAGTTCATATTCTGGATTCTAGAATAATTAAGTATATTATCAATAAAAAAAAATTCAAAATTTCAAAATTTTATTTGGGGGCACGGGGGGCAGTAATTTCCGAGTGTAAAAATTGTGCTAAAAAGTTGAAATTTTTTATATAGGCTAACTTTGGTACCTAATTTACGAATCGAAAAAAAAATTCCCAAATTTTGAAAAAAAGTTGGTCAAATAACGAACAAACTTAAAATATTTTTTATTTTGTAAAAAAAAAAAAATTTTTTTTAGTCAGTTTATATGTGTGGCGAGTTTATTTATTATTTCAATTTAAAAATAGAATTAAATATGAAATGTAATTACGAATTATTTTATTGGATTCAAATCATACTCGACCAAAGGACGTCGCATTGCGACGGAGGTAAACTCTAGAGATCTTATATTCTTACATGTTTGGTAGCAAATTTTGTATGGCAGCGCGAAAACGGCTTCGTCAATGTTTTTGAAAATTGCCTGTTTTGTAGAGAAAATTTTTTTAAGACTTTTGGCGTCTCCGGATTTTTCCCTGAATTTCCTGGAAACCCGTAATTTTGGAAAAACTGGAAAAAAAGTGTGACTTTTTTGCTGTATTACTTTTAATTCGTAAAAGATAGAAAGTTGAAATTTCGCATGTGTATTAGGGTATTTTATGCTGACATTTCTCAAAAATTAGAAATTCAAAAATTGAAAAAGGGGGGGTTGAAGAAATTCGGGGGCCTGGTAGAAAACTTTGGAGAAAGTTCATATTCTAGATTTTAGAATAATTAAGTGTATTATTAATAAAAGAAAAATTCAAAATTTCAAAATTTTATTTTGGGGCACGGGGGGCAGTAATTTCCGAGTGTAAAAATTGTGCTAGAAAGTTGAAATTTTGTATATAGGCTAACCGTGGTAACTTATTTACTAATCGAAAAAAAATGCCAAATTTTGAAAAAAAGTTGGTCAAATAACGCATGAATTGAAAATATTTTTTATTTTGATATAAAAAATATATTTCCTTAGTCAGTTTGAATGAAAAATTAATTGTTATAATATGTAAAATTAATATAGGACGAATTTATTTATTATTTCAGTTTAAAAATGGAATTAAATTTTGACATGAAATTCAAGCCACACACAAAAAACAGACGTCGCTTGCGACGGGGGTAAAAGCTAGTATGTTTATATTCTTATATGTTTGGTACTGAATTTTGTATGGCAGCGCGAAAACGGCTCCAGGGAAGTTTCTAAAAATTTCCTATTACGTAGAGAAAAAAATTCTAAGACTTTTGGCGTCCCCGAATTTTTCCCTGAATTTCCTGGAAACCCGTAATTTTGGAAAACCTGGAAAAAAAGTGATCCCTTTTTTGCTGTATTACTTTCAAGTCGTAAAAGATAGAAAGTTGAAATTTTGCATGTGTATTAAGCTATTTAATGCTGACATTTCTCAAAAATTAGAATTTCAAAAATAGAAAAAGGGGGGGTTGAAGAAATTCGGGGGCCCGGTAGGGAACTTTGGAGAAAGTTCATATTCTGGATTGTAGAATAATTAAATATATTATTAATAAAAAAAATTTCAAAATTTTAAAATTTTATTGAGGGGCACGGGGGCAGTATTTGCCGAGAGTAAAAATTGTGCTAAAAAGTTGAAATTTTGAATATAGGCTAACCTTGGTAACTTATTTACGAATCGAAAAAAAAAATCCCAAATTTTGAAAAAAAGTTGGTCAAATAACGCATAAATTGAAAATATTTTTTATTTTGATAAAAAAATAATATTTTTTTAGTCAATTTATAAGTGTGTATATGTGCGCGAGTTTATTTATTATTTCAATTTGAAAATAGAACAGTTAAATATGAAATTTAATTACGAATTATTTTATTGAATTTAAATGATACACGCCAAAAAGATGTCGCATTGCGACGAGAATAAACTCAAGTATATTATAATGTCCCAAGTGTATATTTATATTCTTATATGTTTATGTGTTTATATGTTTGGTTCGAATTTTGTATGGCATCTCGAAAACGGCTTCAGCGAAGTTTTTAAAAATTTCCTATTTCGTAAAGAAAAATATTCTAAGACTTTTGGCTTCCCCGGATTTTTCCCTGAATTACCTGGAAACCCTTAATTTTGGAAAAACTGGAAAAAAAGTGATTCCTTTTTTGCTGCATTACTTTTAATTCGTATAAGATAGAAAGTTGCAATTTTGCATGTGTATTAAGGTATTCAATGCTGACATTTCTCAAAAATTAGAAATTCAAAAAATGAAAAAGGGGGGATTAAAGAAATTCGGGGGCCCGGTAGGGAACTTTGGAGAAAATTCATTTTCTGGATTCTAGAATAATTAAGTATATTATTAAAAAAAAAAAAAATTCAAAATTTTAAAATTTTTTTAGGGGGCACGGGGGCAGTATTTGCCGAGAGTAAAAATTGTGCTAGAAAGTTGAAATTTTGTATATAGGCTAACCTTGGCAACTTATTTACGAATCGAAAAAAAAATCCCAAATTTTGAAAAAAAGTTGTTCAAATATCGCATAAATTCAAAATATTTTTTATTTTGATATAAAAAATGTATTTTCTTAGCCAGTTTGTATGAAAAATTAATTGTTATTAAATGTTAAATCAATATAGGACGAGTTTATTTATTATTTCAATTTAAAAATTAAATTTTGACTTGAAATTCAAGCCACTCACAAAAAACAAACGTCGCTTGCGACGGGGGTATATGCTAGTATTCTTATATTCTTATATGTTTGGTACTGAATTTTGTATGGCAGCGCGAAAACGGCTCCAGGGAAGTTTTTAAAAATTGCCTATTTCGTAGAGAAAATAATTCTAAGACTTTTGGCTTCCCTGGATTTATCCCTGAATTTCCTGGAAACCCGTTATTTTGGAAAAACTGGAAAAAAAGTGAGCCCTTTTTTGTTGTATTATTTTGAGTTGGTAAGAGATAGAAAGTTGAAATTTTGCATCTGTATTAAGGTATTCAATGCTTACATTTCTCAAAAATTATAAATTCAAAAATTGAAAAAGGGGGGGTTGAAGAAATTCGGGGGCCCGGTAGGGAACTTTAGAGAAAGTTCATATTCTGGATTCTAGAATAATTAGGTATATTATTAATAAAAAAAAATTCAAAATTTCAAAATTTTATTTTGGGGCACGGGGGTAGTATTTGCTGAAAGTAAAAATTGTGCTAGAAAGTTGAAATTTTGAATATAGGCTAACCTTGGAAACTTATTTACGAATCGAAAAAAAAAATCCCAAATTTTGAAAAAAAGTTGGTCAAATAACGCATAAAATGAAAATATTTTTTATTTTGATAAAAAAATATATTTTTTTAGTCAATTTATATGTGTTAATGTATATGTGCGCGAGTTTATTTATTATTTCAATTTAAAAATAGAGTTAAATATGAAATGTAATTACGAATTATTTTATTGGATTCCAATGATACACGCCAAAAAGACGTCGCTTTGCGACGGGGGTAAACTTTGATAAAGTTAAATATGAATTGTAATTACGAATTATATTATTGGATTCAAATATACACGCCAAAAAGACGCTTTACGCTTTAAGACGGGGGTATACTCTGGTGGAATTAAAATTTTTACATAAAGTTCAAGCCACACACAAAAGACAGACGTCGCTTGCGACGGTAGTAAAAGCTAGTATGTTTATATGTTTGGTTCAAATTTTGTATGGCATCTCGAAAACGGCTCCAGGGAAGTTTTTGAAAATTGCCTATTTCGTAGAGAAAAAAATTCTAAGACCTTTGGCGTCCCCGGATTTTTCCCTGAATTTCCTGGAAACCCGTAATTTTGGAAAAACTGGAAAAAAAGTGATCCCTTTTTTGCTGTATTACTTTTAAGTCGTAAAAGATAGAAAGTTGAAATTTTGCATGTGTATTAAGCTATTTAAGGCTGATATTTCTCAAAAATTAGAAATTCAATAATTGAAAAAGGGGGGGGTTAAAGAAATTCGGGGGCCCGGTAGGAAACTTTGGAGAAAGTTCATATTCTGAATTCTAGAATAATTAAGTATATTATTAATGAAAAAAAATTCAAAATTTCAAAATTTTATTTGGGGGCACGGGGGCAGTATTTTCCGAGGGTAAAAATTGTGCTAGAAAGTTGAAATTTTGTATATAGGCTAACCTTGGTAACTTATTTACGAATCGAAAAAAAAAATCCCAAATTTTGAAAAAAAGTTGGTCAAATAACGCATAAATTAAAAATATTTTTTATTTTGATAAAAAAATAATATTTTTTTAGTCAATTTATATGTGTGTATATGTACGCGAGTTTATTAATTATTTCAATTTAAAAATAGAACAGTTAAATATGAAATTTAATTACGAATTATTTTATTGGATTTAAATGATACACGCCAAAAAGACGTCGCATTGCGACGGGGGTAACCTCAAGTATATTATAATGTCCCAGGTGTATATTTATATTCTTATATGTTTGGTTCGAATTTTGTATGGCATCTCGAAAACGGCTCCAGGGAAGTTTTTAAAAATTTCCTATTTCGTAGAGAAAAAAATTCTAAGACTTTTGGCGTCCTTGGATTTTTCCCTGAACTTCCTGGAAACCCGTAATTTTGGAAAAACTGGAAAAAAAGTGAACCCTTTTTTGCTGTATTATTTTTAATTCGTAAAAGATAGAAAGTTGAAATTTTGCATGTGTATTAAGGTATTCAATGCTGACATTTCTCAAAAATTAGAAATTCAAAAAGTGAAAAAGGGGGGTTGAAGAAATTCGGGGGCCCGGTAGGGAACTTTGGAGAAAGTTCATATTCTGGATTCTAGAATAATTAAGTATATTATTAATAAAAAAAAAATTCAAACTTCCAAAATTTTGTTTGGGGGCACGGGGGCAGTATTTTCCGAGAGTAAAAATTGTGCCAGAAAGTTGAAATTTTGTATATAGGCTAATCTTGGTAACTTATTTACGAATCGAAAAAAAAAATCCCAAACTTTGAAAAAAAGTTGGTCAAATAACGCATAAATTGAAAATATTTTTTATTTTGTTAAAAATATATTTATTTTTAGTCAATTTATATGTCATGTATATGTGCGCGAGTTTATTTATTATTTCAATTTAAACATAGAATTAAATATAAAATGTAATTACGAATTATTTTATTGGTTTCAAATCATACAAGCCAAAAAGACTTCGCTTTGCGACGTGGTAAACGTTACTAAAATTTAAATGTTTACATGAAGTTCAAGCAACACACAAAAGACACGTCGCTTGCGACGGGGGTAAAAGCTAGTATATATATATATACTAGCAAACCCGGCGAACTCCGTTTCGCCATCAGATGGCTTCGTTTTATGTAACATTTCGTTTGGTGATTAAAAGATGAAGAAAATTTTTTTTTTTGTTTTATATTTGAAAAGGAAAAATTTTATTCGCTAGGATGAACAGTATACATGCGACCTAGTGCATCAGTGGAAAACACCTGTGGCCAATCTGGAACTGGGGTTCCTTGTTTGCGACGTTGGAATTTCTTTGTTGATTGATTCCAAGTGTAATACTTGGGCATTTCAACGTACATCAGCGTCGCTGCGAATGGATCTGCTTCACACATTGCAAAGAAGCTAGTCAATGTTGTCGATGGTGGTCTCTCAGCTCGTTGTGCCGCATTAGCCTCAGTGAAGTAAACTCTTTGGCCATTTTCCAAATGCACTGCTAAATGTACAACTGTGGGATATCTTTCATGAATTTGAAATGACAATAATCGCCACAGTGCTTCATTAGTACTGACGTATCTGCCCATTTGGAAGTTGCTGATTTCGTCATTCGCATTTTCCGACGCAATACCAAACACAGCCATGTCGCTGCCTTTTGTGACGTACTTGCACAAATATTTGATTGATTTGGCCGAATGACAACTCTCAACGTTTGCATGTGTTTTGAAAATTCGTGATAGCAGCGGGCAATATGGTACAATGAATTCATTTCCGATCTCAATCTCTTGATTTTTAACTTTAACTTTGATAGTTCGACCATTATCTTCTTTTGAACGCCGACGATAAACTGGATATCCATCGTTCCCTGTGACTGTTTCAGCAACTAACGGTCGCGGATATCGTTTTGTGCACTTTCCATCAGCCATGCAAGGCGATAATGGATTTAATGCACCGCACGGTCCATGCATTATCTGTGTCGTCACAATGTCGTGTAGATGGGGATCAGTGACTGGATCAGAAATTTCAGCTGATATGATGTCATCCAATTCATTTGAATGTAATTTGTTCAGCAACCAAATTAGGATATGAGCATGCGGTAGTCCACGCTTCTGCCATTCCACCGAGTACATATAACAACGTGTGTCACCAAAAACTCGATACTTAGTAAGCACATCCATCATAACCTTGAGTTTTTGCTGAAATACTCTGGCGATTATGTCATGGCGATCTTGCGGTTTTTGGCCCGGTTCCAACTCACGTTCATTTTCCGTCCACTTCGGATTGCATGTGAACGTAATAAATAAATCCGGAGTTCCATAATTTCGCACGTACGTCATAGCGTCTTGAGCGTATTCGTGCATGTGTCGTGGGCTTCCGATGTAAGATGATGGGAGAATCGTCAGACGTCCAATATTCTGAACATCACCATCTGAATGAATAGCATCACGCAAGTGTATATAGTCCTCAGATCGTAGCTTTTCCTGATTGAATCGGATGAACGCTAAACGTTCGGTCTCGACTTTGACATACATGTCGACAGCGAATTGCTGGAATAGCCGACGGCACTTCAGAATGACATTCTCCTCATGTGTACGAATCATTATACGATACGCATAGTAATTCATTGCGCTTAGATTTTTATTCGTTGATACACCTGAAAATGCAAAATTAAATGAATTGTTAATGGAAACCAATAATAGCAATAATAGCAATAATTAGTGTGTGAATATTGTACCTGTAATTGGATCGACCATCTTCAACGTGATGTCGTATCCGTCTTGCCCTTGCCAATAAATGATTGGATATTGTAACGCATCGTACAAACGATGTGTCTCGTTTACACGATGCATGATATTGCTTCTTCGCTGAACGACAATGTCTCGCGATTTAGTTGGATCGCCAACAATAATTGCAGCAACATCATTAACGGTGGGTGCATTGAATCTTCGCACATGTTCACCTGTTGGGGTACAATCCGCTCTTATGACAAATTTGTGCGTATCCGATGGCATTCGTTCCAATGCTGTTTTGAACATATTAACCACAGCATTATTAGCGTGAAAAAATGCTTGCAACTGTTTAATAATTCGTCTCTTTAACTGTTGTGTTCCCTGTATATTGCACCGCACATTTAGCTGATCCACCATCGACGAAATGAAATATATTTGCAGAAATTGATGCGGTTCATCTGGTGTTGGCACCATTGAACCATGCAAATGATATATTTGTCCTTGTATCTGTAATTGCAAACAATCATTTGTTGAAGAATACGGTGTAACTTCTGATCGTGTGATGGTGTAGTATGTGGTGTATATGTAGTTGTTATGTGCTGCAATTCATCGTGTTGGTGTGAGTGATTGGTTATTTGTGTTGTATCTTTTACCTTGCAAGTCGGGATGAAGCCGCCTTCTCGAATGATATTAGCTCCAAAGAAAGTCATGCGAAAGCAGTTATTGTATTCAAGGATGTGTTGAAGAAAATGGCTGGAATCGGGATCACTTCCATCGAACAATGGTTTCAGTGGCTGTGGTGGTGTTAGTAATGGATCCAGTTTGACTTTTCCACTTGCGCAGCACAATCCAGCCGTTTCTCTTTTGAACTTTAACGCATTGCAATATCGGCATATAGTCGTCGTTCGTCTAATATCTAAATTTTCATCATCACTGTAGTTCGCAGTGGTATCATATTGGAATGCCAAGCGATTGTATGATGCCAATGATCTTCGTGTGCTCACGCGTTGTCTCAATCGGGCATTTTCTGTTATTAAATTTTGTCTTTCTTTGCTTAAGTTCTGTGAATACAGTTGTTGCTGGCTTGCATGTCTTGCGCGGCGGCCGATGTTCGCACGTCATCCTCTAGGCATTTTGGACTATGGACAGAGTGGTGAATGTAACCTTAAATGCACGATCCACATAATTTACACAGTTCAACTTACCACCTTAAAGACAAATGCCTGCTGTTGAAATTGAATAAAAATTTGCACAATACACGTGATTGATTTGATGGTTTCCAATTTAAATATTAGGAAATGAATAACTTATTTTTTTAAATTTTTTTTCACAATTTCACAATGAACACAATACCGGTTTGTCACATGAAATTAATTAACTGAGCAGAGAATAATGAGTAGCTGTCAAACAATGTATCACGCACCGGCGCCTACTACTTAAAACACCGGTCTACTTAAAATATTGGTTTGTATATATGCTATGTATCAGAGTAGGCGCTGTATGTGAAAAAAGATTTTCCCGCTTTTCTGTTGAAATTTTTCCTGAATTCCTGAATTTTCTTTGCTATAAACCTCACGGAGCCCGAGACCTTTCCAACGAATGCAAAACCGTGGAAATCGGTTCGTGCGTTCTGGAGTTATAACGTCAGGAAGGAAAACCCGACTTATTTTTATATAGTAGATATATATATATATGTATATATATATATATATATATATATATTAATGAACGCATGCACTATCTATATTTCAATATAGATATTTTGCCTTTATTAATTTATTTCATTTAGAATCTACTTTTTATACTTTAGTTTTATTCACCAAGAATTCTTTTGTTAAATATTTCATTTTATCTGTTGTTTTGTTATTTAATAAACTTACAAAATCATTATTTGTACAATGGTACTGCGTATCAAGTAATACTAGCCCTGTTGCAAGGTGAACCACTCTTGCTGTCATAACCAAAGCCTGCTGCTTACATCGATGTACGTTGCTGGCATTATTAAAAATATTCATTAATAACTATAACGCTGAACAGTAAACATAGCTAAACATTTTGAAATATAATTATAATTAATATTAAATTAGAATATTATAAAATTAGTTTAAATCGTGAATTACATCAACGTAACATCGATACTAGTAGCAATTTAATTAAAATATCAAATCAATCTTTGTAATCCGTCAGTGTATTTGTAAAATAAATGTATTCTGTTGAATTATAGTGTTTCGCTGCTTTTCTGATATAAAAAATAAAAAATTGTTATTAAGTAATTAATAACAAAAAGGTCCTTCGACGTATTTTGGCGCAATCTAAGCTATCAAAGGAATTGGATGCAAACGAGCAATCCGAGAATTTGGATACCGCTACCAGATCGCAGATAGGCCCACACAGCTTATAGATCTTCATAGGTCCAAACTCCCCATCCATTTGGTCGTCTTCGAGCCGGATATACACCATTTTGATCATCTTCAAGCAAGACTCTCATCAACGGATATACAACAATTTGATCATCTTCGAGAGCGGATACACAACAATTTGGTCATCTTCGAAGAGGATACCCAACAATTGAGCATCTTTAAAGAGGATTCACACCATTTTGGATCAGCTTCGAAAAGGATTCCCACATTTGGTCATCTTTGAAAAAGGATTCTTATCATAGGATTCATCAAGCAAGGTGATTATTCCAGAAAGAAAATCTAATCTTTTGGCGCCAAGTACCACAGAAAACACGTGTCAGTTGCAGCCATTTGGATTCAATTTTGAAACGAGAACTACTATACGCCAGTGGTGGTCAAGGTAATCCTGAACATTTTTATAATTCCCACCCTATCCTTATTATTTCCTCTATTTTGGGTTTTTGCAGTTACATCTTTTATTTTTTACAAACTTTTACACATACCACTGTTTTAATTGTTATTGCATTATACCAAGGTGTTTGGCCATCAATGATTCATTTCCAACAAAGTTTGCATCATTTTTGTAGGATAATTATTCGAGCATCATCGACATTATTCGGTTTTCTGTTTTGCAGTTAATATTTCCTTGCCGCATTAGTCAAGTCATTCAACGCTTTACTAAGCTATGACCATACTATAGCGGTCGTACACGTGTTATTTGGACACACTTTTTAGCCTCTCAATCAGGTCATCTAACGTTCTATTACTGGACTATGACCACTAGAGCACACACACACACACACACAAACTATAAGCGAATATTATTCCAATCTAAGCGTTTGAATACATTTTCAAACCAAACCAGATCATCTGTGTATTTTTGCACAGAGATTTTATTACGTGCTATACGTAATAGCCTACGGCTTATATTATTTTCAATAATAATACATTTTCAATTATTTTTAAATATTAAATTTAAAAAGACTTAATAAGATTATTTAAAGTTGTATTCACAATGTTGTTAAAAATCTTAAATACCAAAATACATCAAATCAAACTATCATTAAAACAATGCAGTAAAGCCATTGAAAATGTTGATATAACAGATCCATCCACTTACGATGTGGAAGAAATAAAAATATGGTATAAACAATAGCAACCACTAATGGCCTCAATCAATAAAATTCATTCACAAATGCATGAATTAGTTGAGGATCAAGCTGAAATGGATCGCATTGATAGCGAAAACAATGATTTTTCTGCCCAATACATTAGTATAGGAAAGATTATCAATAAAATCATCTCAGCTTCTGAATCGATTGCAAATCAGACAATATCTACTCCTGAGACAAAACCATCTGTATTTTCAGATGAAGACATGCACTTATCATCCATTAACATTCCAACTTTTTCCGGTAATATAGATCAATGGGATGAGTTTAAGGCCACATTTGAAAGCTTAGTCCATAATCAGGTTAAATATTCTACTTTCAAAAAATTACACCTCTTACGGCGTTCGTTAAAGGATAAGGCTTTTGATACCATTGCATAGGTGCAATTAGACCCCACTAACTATCAATTATGTTGGGATTTATTAGTCACAGCCTATGACAATAAAGGAAAAATGATTTCTTATCATCTTAATGCATTTTTAAAAATTCCTGCTATCACCTCTGAGAGTAGTACTAAGTTAAGAGCTACTGCAGCCTCAATCAGAAAACACGTCAAAGCGTTAGAAAACATTATTCCAGAGGAAAATAGATGGAAACACATAGTTGCAATATTAATATCTAAAAAGCTAGACTCTGAAACAAAAAAACATTGGTTAGCTTCCGACATTTCTAAAACCGATTACCAAGAAATTGACACAATGCTTTCTTTTATTCTCGAACGGGCACACGAGTTGGATGAACATAATTGTGATTCTAATTTCACTCATAAGCCTCCATGGATCGCATTGATAGCGAAAACAATGATTTTTCTGCCCAATACATTAGTATAGGAAAGATTATCAATAAAATCATCTCAGCTTCTGAATCGATTGCAAATCAGACAATATATACTCCTGAGACAAAACCATCTGTATTTTCAGATGAAGACATGCACTTATCATCCATTAACATTCCAACTTTTTCCGGTAATATAGATCAATGGGATGAGTTTAAGGCCACATTTGAAAGCTTAGTCCATAATCAGGTTAAATATTCTACTTTCAAAAAATTACACCTCTTACGGCGTTCGTTAAAGGATGAGGCTTTTGATACCATTGCATAGGTGCAATTAGACCCCACTAACTATCAATTATGTTGGGATTTATTAGTCAAAGCCTACTACAATAAAAGAAAAATGATTTCTTATCATCTTAATGCATTTTTAAAAATTCCTGCTATCACCTCTGAGAGTAGTACTAAGTTAAGAGCTACTGCAGCCTCAATCAGAAAACACGTCAAAGCGTTAGAAAACATTATTCCAGAGGAAAATAGATGGAAACACATAGTTGCAATATTAATATCTAAAAAGCTAGACTCTGAAACAAAAAAACATTGGTTAGCTTCCGACATTTCTAAAACCGATTACCAAGAAATTGACACAATGCTTTCTTTTATTCTCGAACGGGCACACGAGTTGGATGAACATAATTGTGATTCTAATTTCACTCATAAATGAAGACCACACAAGTCTCTTTTCACAACACCACGAGATAAATGCTCATTTTGTAACAAAGATCACATCATAAGACATTGTAACAATTTTTTAAAACTCAACGTTAGGGCTCGAATCAATGAGATCCAAAGAAGACAGCAGTGCATAAATTGCCTACGCAAGGGTCACAATACTAACAGCTGTCCTTCAAAATACCGTTGCAACACTTGCAACAAAAAGCATCATACATTGCTACACATTGAAACGGAAGAATCAGATACTTCTATTTCTACAGCTACCACTTCTAGCACATTTACGGCGCATGTCAAACGGACAAGTCAAGTTATGCTTTTGACCGCTTTGGTGAGCATTCCTGATAAAAACGGTAAAACGATTATCGCTCGCGCACTTCTAGATAATGGTAGTCAAACCAGTTTCATTACTAAAAGTTTATTACGCAAATTAAACATTCCTACTACTAATTCGGATGTAGTAATTACAGGAATTGGTAACTCCGAAACTAAAATCAACAAGCAGGTAAAAATCACTTTACATTCTGCAACCAATAATTACAAAACATTTGTAAACTGTCTTCTAATAGACAAAATAACCGATAATATTCCACACATCGCATTGGATATTATCAATTCATCACTACCACCTAACATAAAACTAGCGGATCCTAGTTTCAACAAACCACAATCGGTGGATTTATTATTAGGTGCCAATATATTTTGGAAGCTACTACGTGTTGGCAAAAGAAAGCTATTCAATAATCGATTGCATTTACAACGCACTTCCTTAGGTTGGATAGTAACCAACTACAAAGCTAATACTAACCACAATCACGCTCACTGTAATCATGCATCCTTACAAACTCAAATGTCCAAGACTCGGGAAAAGGAATCCTCCATCTCAATGGATGTTGGGTCGGGTAGTGAAACTAAGTGTTAGTGATGATTCAACGGCTCGATTAGCCACTGTCAAGACAACAAAAGGAGAAATAAAACGTTTAGTGCGACATCTTGCTCCGCTACCCATAGAACATTAGTTGAAAACCATGATGACTCTTCCAATTTTCAACGCGCGGGAGTATGTTAATGAACGCATGCACTATCTATATTTCAATATAGATATTTTGCCTTTATTAATTTATTTCATTTAGAATCTACTTTTTATACTTTAGTTTTATTCACCAAGAATTCTTTTGTTAAATATTTCATTTTATCTGTTGTTTTGTTATTTAATAAACTAACAAAATCATTATTTGTACAATGGTACTGCGTATCAAGTAATACTAGCCCTGTTGCAAGGTGAACCACTCTTGCTGTCATAACCAAAGCCTGCTGCTTGCATCGATGTACGTTGCTGGCAATATTAAAAATATTCATTATTAACTATAACGCTGAACAGTAAACATAGCTAAACATTTTGAAATATAATTATAATTAATATTAAATTAGAATATTATAAAATTAGTTTAAATCGTGAATTACATCAACGTAACATCGATACTAGTAGCAATTTAATTAAAATATCAAATCAATCTTTGTAATCCGTCAGTGTATTTGTAAAATAAATGTATTCTGTTGAATTATAGTGTTTCGCTGCTTTTCTGATATAAAAAATAAAAAATTGTTATTAAGTAATTACACACATACACACCAGTAGTGAGTTATAGCTCACATGGTGAGTAGAGTGGTATTAGGGCAGTTTTTCTCATTTTTTTTGGTTAATCTTTTGTTACTAAAAAAAATAATTAAATTGGTAAAATTTGACTAAAAATTATTTGTTATAATTTCAAAATATGTACCATGATAAAAGTACAAAAGGCAATAACAGAACAACATAATTACAACTTATTGATATTTTAATCTTAACTAACCAATGAATTATAGCATTTTCATTAGTAGAAATGTAATAAACGCGACAGCATTGATGCCTTACTTTGACTACTGTGTTCTTGGGTTCGATCCCTGGGCCAGAGTTATATTTTCTGGGCTTAGTAAAATCAGATTTAATAGGTTGTGTGCAACCATAGAAATTATTATAGAAAAAAATTATTACAAAAAGAAAAAATTCGAGAAGGAAAATAGAAAAAGGAAAAGTAAAAGAAAAAAAAGAAGGAAAAAGAACAGCTTTAGAAGAGATTTGATGGAATGGGGAACATTATAGTTGAAACGATTTCTGTGTCATATAGAGATGCTGAAATAGAAAAAGGAAGAGGATGTTGAACGTTGTAGGCGGAGGTGATTGGAAATGCACTGATAATGGAATCTGAAAATGATGAAAAGAGAAGCGGAATAAAAGAATTACTATATATTGTATAAGTTATGTGTCATAAAAAAATATACATATAAATGTAATATTGATTCAAAAGTGCTTATAACAAGCAATAGTTGATGCAGTCAAAAATAAATATTAAAAAAAATATATATTGAAATAATTTTTCTTCAATAAGAATAATTGCGTGTAACTGCCACTTTATGTTTGCATTAATGCACTGCCACTCTGCTTGATTTGAATCAATAAAACGGACGGAAAATTGAGGACCCAATTCTAATTCACCTTTTTTTTTAAATGTCGTAGTCAAATAAATAACGTATTTCATGAAAATGCTAAATTTTTAAAATAAATGCTAGAATAATATTAAAATACTAATACTTAAGTCCTATTTCCACTCACTGAATTTTATTATTAGTTGTATTTATTATAATAACTTTGTGTCTTCCAGCTTTACAACTGCAATATTATATATCCTAATACATTTCATTTATAAAAAAATTCAAATTTAAACTTTTCTAGCCTTTTACTACTTTCCAAAAGTACTTTCCACTCTCTTTTTCTTTTAGTATTTCTATTAGCTCGCTTTATTATTTTCATATTTCGTATTGTTAGTTTAAGGTGCTAACCTTAAATGTAAGTGTCAATGAGTGGGAAAGATATTTTAATTAACGCAAATCGAAATATCTTTTACTAACTACTAACTTAGATTGAATTAACTTTGAAGCGACTAGATTTTGCACTAGATTAGGTTACACAGTAATTTTGTTTGTACACTCAGTTATTTATTAAAGCCTATTCTTTACTATTACACGAATATACAATTCTGTGATTTTAAATATTACAAGTGGCAACTGCAAAGCTGTTGAGTTAAGCGTTAACATGTATCGTATTAAACGAACTGAATAACAATAGCGTGGTTACTGGTTACATATCTCCGTACCGCAAGCATCGAATGCGGCGTAACAAATTTTTGTATTAAGGTTCACACTGCAACCGTTTTCTTGCAACTTCCGATTTTTTAGAAGAGTCACATCAGCACACATTATTAAGATATGAAATTTATATTTTAATGTTTGTTAATACACCACTGTATGTACTTGATATGTGCGTATTCATAATACGGCTTAGGCCTGTCTCAGTATGGGACCGTATTAGGGCGACGGCGTATTCGGATGTAAATCGGCGGGTTGGATGAGCTACAATTTATTATGAGAGCAAACTTTAACTTTAATTTTTATCGATACACTACTGGTATTAAAGGGACTTTAGCATTTATTATATATCTGAGTTCTGGTTGTCGTGAATTTAAATTTAGTTCTATGGTATCGGTATCAGTGTCCATGATTCACTGAAATACATACATAAACTGAAGCATGCAGAACATATTCGTCACAAGCGATGTCGCCGATAAATCTCATTTGAACCGTATTGCAGCGAAACAACAAGCGATCTTAGGTATCCCCTCCAGTCTGAGGCGGCTGTTTGCATTTACAAAGGTTCGGATAGGATATCGTAGTAGTAGTGCTAACGCTTGGATAAAATTCGCCTTTATACGGTTCTAATGTCCGTATTCGGACGGCTTTGTAGCTTGCAGTATGAGAGGTCCAGAGAGGTCTAATTACATTTACAGGGTTCGGATAGGTAAAGCGTAGTAGCCCGTATACGTCCGGCAGAAATTCGCTTAAATACGGTGCCATACTGAGACAGGACTTATCTCCGTATACGTATATACGTATCTACATCAAAGCGACTGCAGACAGATCTACTTCATATTACATAGAGCCGATCATTCTTGGATGATGCGTATAACGTATCGTAATTGTGTCATAGCTGTCTGAACCTTTTCTTTATTACTTGATAGAGACGAAACGGTGAAAGAGAAAAGCAGTACAGATGCATAGTGCTAACAATTATGTTATGTAGTATTGCTATAGTGTATTCATGATGATTTAAACCGCCATTACTGATATGTTGACGCACGAATATCAATAGTGTTCATGCAATAGAATCTTGGAATCGGCAAAAATTAGCCGCTTCAGCACACATGGTTCGGAACGGTGGATAAATTTGTATAAGAACCCATACAAAGAATACTTAATCTGTCGACACTTACCGTAAGAGAATTTTCTTTGTGAACGCGGATCTGCAATTGTCTAATTACCTATTAAATAATTTTAATGTATTTGTGATATTTACCATGATTTACATGTCATATAGTCCATATGTTATTTTTCAGTATTATTTGTACAGCTTCACGAACGGTTTTAGACGTTTTAAAAAACCTGGTGTTGTTTAAACAAGTTTTTTTTTGAGTGTATCTTCTTGTCTTATCTATTGTATTACCTGTGTTATTTAAACAATATGTTCTTTTTTTGTAGTATTAGTTTATTGGTGGAGCTTGTTGTTTTACTATAATTATATAACCTCTAATCATGAGCTATTATTATCAATTTAATTTAATACGATGCGTTCAATGACTAACATGCTGATCTACAGACGTTTAAGGCAGTTCTTTGTAAAAGAGATGTTTCTTGTACTTTTACCTTTTTGGGAGGCTTCATTTAAATGGAAGAGTGGTTTCCAATTTTTAGTTTAGCAAAAAGCATAAAACTATTTTTTGAGATTCCTTGGAAAAGTGAGTGTATTAACTTCCCAGTCTCTCCTATACTTATAGTACTATTTACAAATTCGGCAATGAAGAAGGACTTCTTTTTTATCATTATTACGTCGTTTTTATTGAAAGTAAAATTGTTTTTTCTGTGAAATCATTACAGAAGATAAGAAAACATAAAGAAATCATTACGTCCATTACTGCACAATGTAGTTACCAAATTTTTTTGTTTAATTTTTTTCATTAAGGAGGTAGTAGACTGCCAATATAAAAACTTTATATCTCAGTAATACGAAATATATAAAGGGACGAACAAATATCAAGACTGCTCCTTTGACAATAAACTTTTCAGTTTCAAATTAAATGGTTTTATGACTAAATTTAAAAATTGCTATCAACTATAATTAAATATAATTGATATTAAATTTATATTAATTCAATACAAATTAAATATTTTGATAAAGTTATAATAATTTTGACAACATTTTAACCCGGAAAAAATTAACATTTGTATTAGCTATATATCGCATAGAGCTGAAAGTTAGTACAGACTTTGGATACACTATTACAAATAAAATACTAAAAGTCCTCACCGATCGCACATCTGCAAACAAATTTATTTAAGATTAAAGGTCCACAAAAATGATTTTTCTAATTTTTCCGGTAAAGGGTAGGTTTTATCATAACAATAGATTAGACCAAAGTTATAGATCATGAAATTATCTCCAATAATTGTTCTTATACTTTTTTTTCTAAGAATCACCATACCTGAGATATTGTGATTCTAAAAGTTGAAGAAGTCGTATTCCACATAATATGCACACATGTGCATCCGCACCACCTGTGAGGTAGTGTTTCGTTTAACTTTTCATCTAATTTGTGGTAATGTCAATAATATACGATAAAAATGGACTATTACTGAATCAAGATAACACTATTATGATGTTATTCCAGAGATCCTTTAGCAAATGAAATTAAAACGATCTATGAGATTCTTGTATTATGTGAAATTCTTATAATATGTTAAGTTTATTGATGCTTTACATAAAATATTTTAACTTGCACTTTAAATAGTCAATTCAAATCACATTGCATAACTGTGTAATTTCAGAACACTTTGAAATGTCCATATTTTCCATAACAATGTATATATTCTCACAATCGTATAATTTGTATTTACAAGTTGCACAAACCAATAATTTTTACTCATATTAAACATCCGATGGCGTGTATCCGATTATTGTTTTCTGTGATTTAGAATCGCAGTATCTCAGGAAAGGTGATTTTCAGAAAAAAAAAGTATCAGAACAATTTTTGTAGATAATTTTCTAATTTACAACTTTGATTTGATCTATTTTTATGATAAAACCTACCATTTACCGGAAAAATTGGAAAAACCGTTTTTATTGACTTTTGACCTTGAATAACTTTTTAAGCAGATGTGCGACAGGTAAGAACTTTTAGTATTTTATTTGTAAAAATGTCCCCAAAGGTGTATACCAACTTACAGCTCTATGCGAAATATAGCTTATTTACCAATATTAATTATTGTTTATTTTACCCGGATTATTTACTGTGATTTTTTTTAACTAATTTCAAAAATAAGCATCTTTGTAATAATTTTTTTTTTTAATAGATTAATTTTTTTAAACTCGTATACACATAATTTTATTAACTTGCTTTTTCATAATATGTAGTGAAATTGAGCTAAAACTTATAATATGTACAGAAAAGTTGCAATTTTTAATAATTTTTAAATAGAAAAGTATAAACCCTTGGTCAATAACATTTTGAGACAGCATGTGTTTTAACTATTTTTATCAAACCTATAAATTTGACGACATTTTTATCATCTACGTAAAGGTACCTTATTAACAAATAAGGAATAGACCTACCATTAATATGCTCTAATTTTTTATTTTCCTCTGCTCTTCAGTAATTACTGCACCTCTCTTCGTTTTTATATATAAGTCTTGTCATCATTTTCCTTCTGTTTCCTAAGTACTGCATTATTCCTATGTCTAAAACTTTCTATATCTTGTTCACTCTTTCTTTAGTTCCTGAGACATCTATATTATGTCTGCTGAATATTATGACTATGAATTTTTCTGTATCTATATTACATTTAAGTTTAAATAGCTACATCCATTTTGCGTAGCAGTTTGCTTTGTATCATTTTGTATACTAAAAATACTGCAGATGAATATATTAACAGCATACATTATTAAAGTAGACGATTTATATAAAAGTCCCGTTATATCTTTTGTATAGATACTATATAGTAAAAGTGACAATATTAAACCTTGAGGTAGTAATCTCTTGCTACATATATACATCCATACATGTTATTACAATACCTTATAAATATTAATAGTACTTACTAACCCACTGATTTAATTTATGAGAAAGGCTTAAATGTTTGAATTCCCGCCGGGTCTGGGATCCAGGTTCGAATCGGATCAAAAATAGGAAACATATGAAAACATCTAAATTATCAAGTATTTATCCCAATTCATTTATTAAATAATTTATTACATAATATTTTTACAACCTATTTTGTTTGACTAGCTCTAATGTAGAGATATCTGAAACCAAAAAACCAAAGAAACACCAAAGCATTAAGGAACTTATCCCCCAATGCCAATGCATAGCGCATCTTAAATTTAAGCACTTAGATATTATGTGTAAGAATATCTCATTTAATACTTCACACTGACGAATCTGTTATGAATGTCATAAAGAACCGCACATCTGACACCATTTGTTGTAAATGTTGCAAAGATCCCCATACTTGATACCATTTGTTGTGGATGTGTGAGAATACCTTTAGCCTACTACGTCCTTTCGGTTCGCTGCCAGTTTCTGAATGTGGATTGCCCCGTAGACGACATCCAGATAAGAATTTGATCCTTCATTTTATTATAATAGTTTCTTGTCCGATTAATGATGTTGAACTGGAGACCTCTTCGAACGGCTGAAGTATGCCCTATTTTCAACATACCTCGTTGAAGAATTAATATATTTTATTTTATTAATTAAACAATTTTAATTAAATAAGTAATTAATTAGTTTTATTTAAACATCTAGATTTGTGGTTACATTAGTACTTCACTTAATTTAATAGGATGTTAAATATTTAACTTAATATAACAATATTTGTTAAATGTTTAACTAACAGAAAATGTGTATTTAGTTTTACACAACATGGAGACCTTCTTGTATATCGTGTTAACTGTTTTACGATCAGAATGAGTTAAGATCGGGGAGCTTAACGATGTTAAAAAAAACTAATTTAAATTTTTATTAAAAGGTTATATTTCACTTGTTAATTACTTGTTACAATTTTAAAGATTTATTCTTAGGTAACTAGGTTTTGTTCACTTAATTCTTATTGACAGTAATTTGCTCTAAATTACAATGGACTAATATAAAGTATAACTACTCCGCGATGGAAAGTTTGTAATTATAATGACCCAGAGTGTTGGGAGTTGTATTCTTTTATAGTAAGTTATTATCGATATCGTTCCTGTTGATGTCTGGAATATTTCCTGTTTACTCTAAGAAACTTGGATTAGATCGTAGCTTCCTAGGATTCAATATCTGTTGGTTGTTTACTAGTGATGACAGATTAGTACTGAGAACTATTGTTCTAATAAAGTCTGTTAGTTGATGTTGCAGGTGGTAACTAATGGAACTCTCTTCTTGCGCACAAGTAGTGTTGCGCATGATTAAATAAAACATGGAATGTGGTTCACAAAACCAGTGAAATGACAAAAGAAACATACTGAAGTTGTGATATGAGTTTAGAAGTCTGATAGTATTAGAGACTTATCATCACGTTTTGATTGTATCAACCGGCGTTGTCCGTATGTGTTTAATCTAGTTAATAAGTGTGTAATGTGAGTCTGCCGTAACAATTACCGTTATCTACAAATTACTTATAAGGAGTCGTAATGAAATAATTTTAACTTCAATAAAAATATTTAAATTATTATTTAAACATTATAAAAATACAATTTCCGTACAAGCTGATTTCGTAAGCACAACGTGACCTTTGAAAGTCATAACAATCTGCATATGTTAGTAATATAATAAATAAAAAATATGACAAATAACTTAATACTTAATACAAATAGTTAATATTACCAAACCGCTACCTAATTGTTTCAAGTAAAAAGCATTCTGCTATTCTAAATATTGTTACCGCCCAAATGATTCGAGGCAAAACACTTCGCTATAATAAATAATAGTTTACGTTTGATAATTATAATTATTCCATCATTAACATTGTCGCAGATGTATATTATATATTATATTCAATATTACCTCGTATTAGCAAACTTATAAATGAATTTAGTTAATAGAACTCATAATCTCATAACATTATGTAACAGTCCCATATAGATTCATTAATTATTGATAATATATTTTAACTAACTATTTAGGAACCATTGAAAAGGGTCATATACAAAGTAATACAAAGTATTTTTAGTAGTTTAAGGCGCCTAACTGGCGGGAACATTATTTACATTAAGTATTGCTTTATCATTAAGACCAAGTCTCATATAAATATTATATTCAAAACTGCTGATGTAGTATTTACAATAACCCAAGTAGTGAAGTTAAGACCAAGTCTCATATAAATATTATATTCAAAACTGCTGATGTAGTATTTACAATAACCCAAGTAGTGATGATGTAATAAGTTGATGAAGTCATACATTGAACAAAGACTTTTAAGCTATATAAACTTAGTTTAAGAGAGAAGTAGGGGTCAGTCCATCAGATCACGAGGTCCGTACATCAGGTCATTCCAGGAGATCAACCCAGTGAGTCGGTCGGGTTTAGTGAGTCACTTTGACATAAAGATTACTAAGATTTGTATTAAATAATTGTATGAATAATAAAGGAAAATAGTATTAAGGATCTCATTGTTTTAATTATATAAAGTATTAAGAATTAAGGGTCGCGTCGCGTTAAATAAAGTGGTTGATCAACAGCAGAGTTAGCATCCTGCCGAGCACACAAAAAAATAAAAGTAAGTAAAACCCCAATATATTTCTGTAGTAATGATTAGAAGTATATAAGTCCTGTTAGATAAATGAGCCTCCACAAGTAGCTTGGTCATCCGACTCAAGGAGAACCAGATCTCCAAAAGAACTCTTCGCTTGAGACGATTGTAGAATCGCTCTCATAAAATAAGTAACTACCACCATATATAGATAGTAGTAGATATATGGGGTAGGGTTACAATTATTACCTAGTTTAGACATATTGTTGCAATACAATAATTATATTTAATAGAAACTATCTTTGTCGTAGAAACTAGTATGTAGAATTATTATCTAGTTCAAACTTATCAGAGCAATACAATACATATAGTTAGTAGAACTCATCAATGTCGTAGAACATAGTATATAGCATTATGATCTAGACCAAACCTATCGCTGCAATACAATCAATTTAGTTAGTGGAATCCATCGTTGTCGTAGAACCTAGTAGATAGCATTATTACCTAGACCAAACCTATCGTTGCAATACAATCAATTTAGTTAGTAGAATCCATCGTTGTCGTAGAACCTAGTATATAGCATTATTACCTAGACCAAATCTATCGTTGCAATACAATCAATTTAGTTAGTAGAACCTATCGTTGTTGTAGAACCTAGTAGATAGCATTATTACCTAGACCAAACCTATCGCTGCAATACAATCAATTTAGTTAGTAGAATCCATCGTTGTCGTAGAACCTAGTAGATAGCATTATTACCTAGACCAAACCTAGCATTGCAATACAATCAATTTAGTTAGTAAAACCCATCGTTGTCGTAGAACCTAGTATATAGCATTATGGCCTAGACCAAACTTATCGTTGCAATACAGTCAATTTAGTTAGTAGAATCCATCGTTATCGTAGAACCTAGTATATAGCATTATTACCTAGTTCAAACTTACCGTCACAATACTATAGATATAGATATTAGAACCATTGTTCTCGTATAAGACAACAAATTATTCGTAGTAACAAGAAATATTATATTTCCTTGTCAAGTTAACAAATCATACAGTCCACTTTAAATCAAAGACTTAAGCGACCAACCGAAAACTCTTCAATAATTTAGAGCATTAAAAGGTCGCATACGTCGTGTACAGCACCGGATCATCCAAAACCATAATTAAACCCAACTTGATATTCAGAAATTTACCCCAATGTATTTTTGAAGAAGCTTTTAGTATTCAGACGGCCCATGGCACCACAAACCATAATTAAGTGGATCACATCCTTATATTTCCAACATTTAAGAGTAAATACACTTATAAAGTCTATTTGTTTAAATTTAGTGATAAATATGATGGATTACTGGGAATGGATTTGTTGACGAAACTTGGAGCTAATGTTAACTTCGATAAAAATATATTAACCATTACTGATACCGTGATACCAATAAACTTTCAGAATTTCTATAAATTGGAACTGTATAATACTGAAATTAAAGTACAAAGTGAAAACACTACAGGTGAAGTTTGGAATACAGAAGTAAACGAAAAAGATGTTAAAAAATTTAAGAAAATAAACATCGATGAATATTCAATTGTTGAAGTAAACGTCAAACAAGACACAGAAGATCAGAACAAGCAAGATTGCAAAGTAGAAAATCTGCAAAATGGTATACAAGAAACAAGAAATCAAAATTTACAACATTTTGAAGTACCAAATCATCAAAACGTCAAACAACAAACAAAAAATCAAAACTTTCAAGATTTCAAAGAAAAAAATCAACAAAAAATCAAACAAGAACAACCAAAATATGCAATATTCTGAGGTAGGAAAGTTACATAATATAAAGAACAAAAAAGCACAAAATAATAAAATTAAAAAATTTATAATAGAACGAAAATTAAAAAAAAAAGAAAGAAAACAAAACTAAGTGCACACCGGAAAAGCAAAAAGATTCAGAAAAAGGAGTTCACACTACGTGGACAAATGTTTACAGAAAAGAAAAATACTATGATAAGCCAACATTTCAAATATTATTCGAGGCACTACAGACGCTAAAAAGATTTATGATAGAAAGTCAAGTAAAAAGACTCAGAATACGTAGACTAGTATTTGACCTAAATAAACTAGAGTGGATTGAAGTAAAGAAAGTGTCCTCATATTTAGTGTCGATTTTTCAATTGTTGATTGAAATTGATGTTAACAAATGTGTATTGGTGTGTCTATTTTATTAAATATCTAAATGGTGACGGAGATATAGCAATTAAAAGTTTGAATTGTAGTTTTAGCGCTAGAAATGGTCGACCATATTTGTATGACGGGTAATGCATTTTAACGTCATTTAGTTGTTGAGTAGGTCAGTGCTGTAGCTGTTAGTAGTCGAAATAATCAAGTTAAGTCAAAGAATAATAAGTTTTTATTTTATTTAACCCTGCTAAGGCAGACATAATATTTAAATTTCATTATTCCTTAAAATAGCTGTAAATAATATTTGATATTTTGATATATAAATAAAAATAGCAGAGATTTTTGAGCTGTAAGGTTAGTAACCTTACACAAGGATTGTGATGTCACATGTACTTGGAATGTGTACACATCGTTGAATCCCTTTAATAATTTAAAAGACAAAATGACTTTTTTAATTGTTAATATCTCCTAACATATAATGAGTTATTAAAAAATAATTGAACATTTGAGGTTCTAGTAACCCACTTTATCAATATACAGTACACTTTTATAGAAATGAAAATATAGGACACAAGCCCATTACTTATTCCGAAAACAAAAGGATATAAGTATAACAATTTGCAATAAACCAGAGGAAAATATGATTGAAAAAATAGACGAAAATGAAATTCTAACGGAAGAATTAGATAATAAAGAACCCATCGCTACAATAAGCTCACAGAAGTGTAGTGACCAAGGAATACCTATATCGAAAAATCAGTTAATTATCTAATTGACGTTAACAGACCCTCAAAATAAAATTTGGAAAACCAAGCTCAGAAACATAGAAACAATAGACAAAATGTAAAAGAAGAACTATTAAACACATTTAAAAATACGAATATGGAACATAAATATTATTTACATTGCTCGGATGACATATACCAAGTAACGTGTCTATACACTTGTTTATTTTTCACTGTTTCTCATAAATTCAATTCACTTTTAATTTTCAATTTTGGATATGCACATGTACATATAACCTATAATTTCTTTTTAAGGAAAATAACAATTTAGGTTAGAGTTGATGTTCCGCTTCTGTAGTCCTGCCTCGTGCCTTGTCTCAGTGTACTCTTGTGCCGTATCCCAAGTATCTCTTACCAGTATCTATCAGCTACGTATCTAACCAAAAGTCAGAGCAACCATGTCTGCGCTGCGCGCTGCAGGCGCGCAAATGAATTTGACGGTACCAATTATGAAATTATGACCGTTCGTTGTGACATTTATTATGTCTTGTATTGGATTTACTTCGCTAGTTAGAGTCTTTAGATTCATATTTTATAGACCAAAATTTATTGAATTTTGTCAGTAGGCTTTGTTATTAATAAGCTTTTGTTTTTGTGTGATTATTGAATATATTAAATTGCCTTCAGCACATGTTTTTGTTACTCTTATTATCATCCTATATTATAATGTTCCAACTGTTTGTTTATATTCTTATATTCTTATGATCTTATTATCTTATATGTTTGGTACTGAATTTTGTATGGCAGTGCGAAAACGGCTCCAGGGAAGTTTTTGAAAATTTCCTATTTCGTAGAAAAAAAAATTCTAAGACTTTTGGCGTCCCCGGATTTTTCCCTGAATTTCCTGGAAAACCGTTATTTTGGAAAAACTGGAAAAAAAGTGAGCCCTTTTTTGCTGTATTACTTTGAGTTGGAAAGAGATAGAAAGTTGAAATTTTGTATCTGTATTAAGGTATTCAATGCTGACATTTCTCAAAAATTAGAAATTCAATAATTGAAAAAGAAGCGGTTCAAGAAATTCGGGGGCCCGGTAGAGAACTTTTGAGAAAGTTCATATTCTGGATTCTAAAATAATTAAGTATATTATTAATAAAAAAAAAATCAAAATTTTAAAATTTTGTCTGGGGGCACGAAGGGCAGTATTTGCCGAGAGTAAAAACTGTGCTAGAAAGTTGAAATTTTGTATGTAGGCTAACTTTGGTAACTTATTTATGAATCGAAAAAAGAAATTCCAAATTTTGAAAAAAAGTTGGTCAAATAACGCATAAATTGAAAATATTTTTTATTTTGATAGAAAAAAATATTTTTTTAGTCAATTTATATGTGTGTCAATGTGTTGTGCGCGAGTTTATTTATTATTTCAATTTAAAAATAGAATTAAATATAAAATGTAATTACGAATTATTTTATTGGATTCAAATCATACACGCCGAAAAGATGACGCATTGCGACGGGGGTAAACTCTATGGAATTTAAATTTGACATGAAATAAAGCCACACACAAAAGACAGACGTCGCTTGCGACGGGGGTAAAAGCTAGTATATTATAATGTCCCAGGTGTATATTTGTGTTCTTATATGTTTGGTTCGAATTTTGTATGGCATCTCGAAAACGGCTCCAGGGAAGTTTTTGAAAATTGCCTATTTCGTAGAGAAAATAATTCTAAGACTTTTGGCGTCCCCGGATTTTCCCCTGAATTTCCTGGAAACCCGTTATTTCGAAAAAACTGGAAAAAAAGTGAGCCCTTTTTTGCTGTATTACTTTGAGTTGGTAAGAGATAGAAAGTTGAAATTTTGCATCTGTATTAAGGTAATCAATGCTGACATTTCTCAAAAATTAGAAATTCAAAAATTGAAAAAGGGGGGGTTGAAGAAATTCGGGGGCCCGGTAGGGAACTTTGAAGAAAGTTCATATTCTGGATTCTAGAATAATTAAGTATATTATTAATAAAAAAAAATTCAAAATTTCAAAATTTTATTTGGGGGCACGGGGGCGGTATTTGCCGAGAGTAAAAATTGTGCTAGAAAGTTGAAATTTTGTATATACGCTAACCTTGGTAACTTATTTACGAATCTAAAAAAAAAAATCCCAAATTTTGAAAAAAAGTATGTAAAATAACGCATAAATTGAAAATATTTTATATTTTGATAAAAAAAATATATTTTTTTAGTCAATTTATATGTGTCAATGCATATGTGCGAGTTTATTTATTATTTCAATTTAAAAATAGAACAGTTAAATATGAATTTTAATTACGAATTATTTTATTGGATTCAAATGATACACGCCAAAAGACGTCGCATTGCGACAAGGGTAAACTCGAGTATATTATAATGTCCCAAGTGTATATATTCTTATATGTTTATGTGTTTATATGTTTGGTTCGAATTTTGTATGGTATCTCGAAACCGGCTCCAGGGAAGTTTTTAAAAATTTCCTATTTCGTAGAGAAAAAAATTCTAAGACTTTTAGCGTCCCCGGATTTTTCCCTCAATTTTCTGGAAACCCGTAATTTTGGAAAAACTGGAAAAAATGTGATCCCTTTTTTGCTGTTTTACTTTTAATTCGTAAAAGATAGAAAGTTGAAATTTTGCATGTATATTAAGGTATTCAATGCTGACATTTCTCAAAAATTAGAAATTCAGAAAGTAAGAAAGGGGGGGTTGAAGAAATTCGGAAGCCCGGTAGGGAACTTTGGAGAAAGTTCATATTCTGGATTCTAGAATAATTAAGTATATTATTAATAAAACAAAATTTAAAATTTCAAAATTTTATTTGGGGGAACGGGGGCAGTATTTTCCGAGAGTAAAAATTGTGCTATAAAGTTAAAATTTTGTATATAGGCTAATCTTGGTAACTTATTAACGAATCGAAAAAAAAATCCCAAATTTTGAAAAAAAGTTGGTCAAATAACGCATAAATTGAAAATATTTTTTATTTTGTTAAAAAAATATTTTTTTTTAGTCAATTTATATGTCATGTATATGTGCGCGAGTTTATTTATTATTTCAATTTAAACATAGAATTAAATATGAAATGTAATTACGAATTATTTTATTGGTTTCAAATCATACACGCCAAAAAGACTTCGCTTTGCGACGGGGTAAACTTTACTAAAATTTAAATTTTTACATGAAGTTCAAGCCACACACAAAAGACACGTCGCTTGCGACGGGGGTAACAGCTAGTTTTATATATTGATATAAAATATTTAGTAGTTAATTTGTTGTCAGTTCATAAAATTACAAAAGGTTATGGTACCCAGATGTTTAAAAAAAAATAAATATTGGTTCTGCGTTTCTGTCGTATTATAATTTTTGGCTACCTAAAACTACATAATCACGTGGTGAACAATGGATTCCCTAAGAATACAAATTGGATTACTTGAAGGTAAAAATAACTGGACTACGTGGAAATACAAAGCAATTATTCTATTACGTAGCATAAAGGGAGCATTGGATGTTGTGGAAGGAAAAATAAAAGCTCCTCAGCTGCCTGAGCTAGGTGCTACGACAATTGAGAAATCGGAATATGACAAGAAACTTGAAGAATTTCTTAAAATTGATAGCTGTGCTCTGTTAGTGCTGACTACAAATATGACTGAGGACATTCTGAAGCTTGTAATGAGATTTATGAGTTCTGCTGAAGTTTGGAGTGAACTGAATCGGCTTTTTGATGGGTCTGCTGAGGATCGAGCCTTTGATTTGTGTTTACAATTTTTTAGTTATAAGAGGAATGAATTTGATGACATTGCAAGTCATACCTCTAAATTGAAAAACATATGGAATGACTTAAATGTTGAACTTACAAAGAATGGAAGTTCAAAATTGCCAGATTTATTATTAACTTGTAAAATATTGGATTCTTTGCCTGAAACTTATTTTTCATTTAGATCTAGTTGGATGCTTGTGTCTAAAAAAAAAGGACCTTAGATAACCTCACTACACAACTCTGTATGTATGAGAGGACGTTAAATGGGAAAGAGAACATTAGTCATGAAGCACTTCTCACTCATAAACCCTCTGGCAGTGGTAAGAATGAGAAATATAGAGGATATAAATCTAACCAAAAGCAATATATTTGTAATTATTGTAAAGGTCCACATAAAATAATTTTTTGTAATAAATGTCAAGAGGCAGATGAAAGACCTAAACCTGAGATAAGTAATAAATCAAATGATAAGGCATGTAGGACAAATGAGTCAAATATACTTTTTGCGTCGTCAAATCTTGTTCTGAATACTGAAAAAAGTGATAATTTTTTCTATGTTGACAGTGGTGCGACGAGTCACATAGTAAATAGAAGTGATGTGTTCTCTGAATACACACCATTTGATGAAAATATTACTCGTAATGTGATGACTGCAAATGGTGATTGTGTTAAAGCTGTAGGTAAAGGGACTGTTCAGGTTCAAGCAATGACTAATAACCAATGGAACAACCTAACTTTAACAGATGTGTGGTACGTCCCTGATATTAAGAAAAATCTGTTTTCTACTCTACCTGCTCATGACAAACAAATTTATAGTCAATTTGTTTCCAATGTTTCTGGTTGCCAACTTAAAATAAATGGGAAGATTATGTTGTTTGGGAGTAGAAATCACCCTGGTGGTCCATATAAACTAGACATGAGAATTGTTTTTCCTCAAGTTTCTGTAAATACTGTGAATAGTAATGATATTTTGCAACTGTACCATGAAAGGATGGGACATCAAAATAAACGGCATGTGAAAGCCACAATTAAAAGAGAACTTGGGATTGAGGTAAAACTGGACACTGAGCTGTGTGAAGCCTGTGTTTTCGGTAAAACTCATAGAAGAAAATTTGGAACCAGAGATAAACCTGATAAACCAAGTATGCTAATATCTAGTGACGTATGTGGTCCTTTTGAATCATCTAAATCTGGATTCAAATATAATGTTATATTTAAAGATGAATTCTCTAGATTTAGATTTGTATACTTTATGAGAGAGAAATTTGAAGTACCTGAAAAATTAAAATTAATGCTTGCTGCATCGGAAAATACTGGTCATCGTGTAAGAGTCATTTTGAGTGACAATGGAGGGGAATACGATAGTAATGTGGTAAGAAAAATATTACAAGAGAAGGGGATTACCCAAAGACTGACTATGCCATATACACCACAGCAAAATCCTTGTGAAAGGGAAAATCGCACTGTCGTAGAGACTGCCCGAGCCATGATGCATTCAAGAAATGATTTACCACAGTTCTTATGGGCAGAATTTGTAAATGCTGCCACATATGTATTAAATAGAACTGGACCTTCTAGTATTTTAGAAAAAACTTCATACGAGTTATGGCATGGGAAACGGCCATATATAAAGCACCTGAGAATAATAGGTTCAGATTGCTATGCTCATGTTCCAAAACAGAAGAGAAAGAAAATGGACAAAAAGGCCCTGAAGGGTATACTTTTTGGCTATGACACTGATGGTTATAGGATTTGGTGCAAAAGTGGTACTTTCGTTCGAAGTCGTGATGTTGTATTTAATAAAAGACCTCTTTCTTCAAGTGTTGGTGAAGTCACTGTTATACCAAATAAATTGTTAGAAAATGCAAATATTGTACCTCCTCAGAAGGAAATTTGTGAAAATCCTCCTGATGCTGATGAGGATTTGTCTTCTAAAAGTTCACAAGAAGAATTATCGGGTGAGGATGAATTGGAAGAATTGGAGAATCTTGGAAGATCTACCGTTCCTAGACTTCGTGACAGAAGTACTTTAAAACCACCTCAAATTTTTTTTTTTTTTTTTTTACTTAGGCTATGGCTTATTCAGCCTTCTTGCCATTGAATTTTATTTGTAAAATTATATAAAAAAATTACATATAAATTATAATTATTCTAATAAATACACATAAATTGATTCTTTTTAAAAAATTAAACTTAAAATTAAATACATACTAAATAAAATATTCTAACTTAAATTACACTTCTATATTGTTTTCTATCACAAAGTTTGTTACTATTTCTGCTGTTGCTTCATTTGTCATTAAATAGGACATGTTGACTGGGAACTGTGTTGTAATACATAATTTATTTAAAAGTCTATCAATTTTTGAAGCTAAAAGATGACACCCTAGAATTATATGGTCCAAAGAACCTTCTTCTCCACATCTACAATTTGGTGTGTCTTTTATATTTATTTTGTATAGATGAGCTGGACATCTAGAATGCCCAGATTTCATTCGACAATTTGTTGAAATATATCTTCGTGAATGGTTTTTATTAAACCATGTGGTTGTTGGAATTTTTTGATTCGCTGCAAAAAAAAATTTTCCAGTACTTTGACTTTTCTCATTATATATATTTTGCCATTCTGCCATACAATTTTCTTTAATTATATTTTTGGAATCATTTATTGACCAATTTATTTCGATTATTTCCCCATCTACACAAGCTTCTTTGGCAAGTTTGTCAGCCATTTCATTCCCTTTTATGCCTATATGTCCAGGAATCCAAATAAGTTTAACATTGATATCACTTTTTTCCATTTTTAAAAGATATTCTTTAATTGAGCATATTTTGTTATTATTATTGTTTTTGAATTTATTGTTATTTAAAGATACACAAACACTACGAGAATCAGTGAAAATTAATATATTTTTATTGTCAGTGTTTTGTATTATTTCTAGTAATTTCATAATTGCTGTTATTTCTGTATTATAAGAATTTGTGATATTGTTAGGTTTGTATTTATATTGTTGATCTGTATTATAATTGAAAATGCCAATTCCTCCAGTTTTAGAGTTTTTTTCGAATGAACCATCGGTAAACCATATACTCCAGTTTATATCATCTTTTGTTATATATTCCATATATTTTTGATAAGTTATTTCTTTACTTTCATTCTTCTTGAACAAATTTATTTCTGTATGTATTGTTGTCATGCTTATTTCTAATGGAAATTTGAAAAAAGGTATAGTGTTATGTACCTCTAAGTTTAAGTTATTATATCTATCAAAACTAGTTAAAAGTGCCGGTTTTTTATGAGTTGTCCAATATGGTTTATTATAAAGAACATATAGTTTAGATAATCTTGTATTTAAGGGGCTGCATGGGTTATGTCTGTTTTTACAAAAGATACTGTCTGATATTTGTTGTATTCTGATATTTACCGGAGGAATATTAGTTTGATAGTTGAGGATTTGGATTGGTGTTGAAACCATCGCACCTAATATTATTCTTAAACATTTGATTTGTATAATTTCAATTTTTTTTAATCTTGAGTTATTTGCGGTGCAGATCATAGTACTAGAATAGTCAATATGCGGTCTAACAATAGCTTTATATATTTTTATTAAGGTTGTTGGGTGTGCGCCCCATTTGTATCCTGCTATACATCGCATCAAATTTAAGCCTTTTTGACATTTGTTAATAATATGTGCAATTTCTTTCGCCCAAGTGCTTTTCGTATCAAAGAATATACCCAGAAATTTGGTATTTGAACTAACAGTTATATTTTTATTTCTGATGGTTATTTTTGGACTGCAGTTTATTCTATGCTTTGTAAATATAACTATTTTACTTTTTTCTGACGATATATTTAATTTGATTTCCTTTAGTAAAATATCTAGTTTTCTTAATTTTGATTGTAATCTGTTTTGAGCTATATTTTGCGTATGACCCATACTATAAATAACCATGTCATCTGCATACATCAGTACTGTTGTGTTGTTATCTGATAGTGTTGTTAAGTTTTCTGTGTATATTTTGAATAATAAGGGAGATAATATTGAGCCTTGTGGAATTCCGTGATTACATAGTATAGGACCAGTTAACTTATTATTGTATCTAACTGTTATTTCTCTATTTTGGAAGTAGTTTATAATCCAGTTGGATATTTTGGAAGATATACCAATGTTTTCTACTTTTTCTTTTAATATTTTAAGATTAACATTGTCATAAGCAGCTGCAATGTCAATGAAGGCAGCTATCATATAATGATTTTTACTATATGTTCTTTGAATATCGATATTTAATATGTTTAAGTTATGCTGCGTACTTCTTGTTTTTCTAAAAAGCAAATTGTAACTCAGGTAATCTTTTATGATGTTCGAGATACCATTCCACTCTGTTTTTGATGATTGATTCCATAGTTTTGCCCATACATGATAGTAAAGTAATTGGTCTGAATGATTCTTCTTTGTTTGGATCTTTTCCTGGTTTTAATATAGGAACAACGATATGTTTTTTCCAGTCTAATGGTATATCAGCAGTGTTTAATGACAGATTATATATTTGTGTAAGATGATTTATTGCATTGTCAGGTAAGTTTTGTATCATTTTGTAATTTATTCTATCAAATCCTGTGCTACTGTTTTTATTATGATTTAACGCGAAATTTACTTCATTTTTATTTATGTTATTATCTAGAAAATTATCTTTTACGATGGTGGTGGTAGTAATATTTAAATTGTTGTTCTGTGGAAATTTTTTTTTAATGAATTCTTCTATTAAATTTTCATTATCACTTATCCTTTTAGTACTATAGCTTTTATTGTTAATTTTTCTTATATTATTGCAGACAATGTTGGTTGTTGTGTTTGGGTTTAAATTCTCGCAGAAATTTTGCCATTCTATTTTTTTTCTGGCTCTAAAATATCGTCTGGTTTTAGCTTGATGTTTTTTATAATTTAAATAATTCGCCATTGTCATGTTTTTATTAAAAATAGTTAGTGCTAATTTTCTTTGAGCTATCATTTTATTGCACTCTGTGTCCCACCAAGACGGTTTTATTTTATTAGGAGTTATATTATACAATCTGGTATATGGGATATGTATGTCTGCCGAATTATTAATAACATCTCTAAATTGGTTGTATTTGTTTTCAACATCTTGGGGATTACTTGTGATTCCATTTGTGCTAAGGTTTGAAATTCTGCTTTCTATTTCAAGGCTATATTTCTCCCAATCTGCTTTTCGGAAATTTCTCCTCGTTAAATATTCTGATGTACGGTAACGGTCTTTATTATAGTCATTCAAACAGAAAAAAATTGGGTAGTGATCACTACCTAAGCTATCTGCAAGAACTTGCCACGAAGTAATTTGTTGTGTTAACGTCATTGATACCAATGTGAGATCCAATATACTGTCCCTTGTACTGAGATTGCTTACTCTAGTTGGTTTATCCTCGTTGATAATATTTAGATTTTCGTTTTCTATGAAATCTAACAATTCGTTACCTTCATACTGACTACCTGGACAATTTATATCCCAAGCAAGATTAGTCGCGTTAAAATCTCCAGCAAGTATAACAGGAACATCTATTTGTTGTTTCATCTGTGACCAATTAGAATTAGATAGTTTATGATTCGGTTTAGCATAGATTGATAAAATACATATTACATCAGTTTCGTTATGTGTTAAAATTATTCCAGCTATTTCGACCGAATTAAATGGGTTATTTAGCATTACTCGTTTATATTTTATAGATTTATGAATCAAGATAACAACACCCCCGTGGGGATTATAGTTTGTATTCTGTATCCTATCTTCTCTTTCAATAAAATAACCTTTGATGTTGAAATTGAGATTTTTTGTTAAAAACGTTTCTGATAGTATGCATATATGTATGTTATGCTTCTGTAACATATGTTGTAGTTCCTCTTTAATATATCTGACTCCTCTGCAATTCCATTGAATAAAATTTATCATTTTAACTGTTTTAATTAATGATTAATTTTTATATCTGATGTCTTGTTTTTCGATTTATTTATATATTTTATTTTTTCTTTATGTTTATATAATTGTTGTTGATTTAATATTTTAGTAAATTTATAAACCGATTTGGTTTAGTGATGTGAATAGAGTTTTTATTAAAAAATAAACTTAATTTATATATTGATGTTTTCTTACGAGTTTGGCCATTGTACACTAGATATTTGTTTCTTGTAGCTTCTAAGAGATTGGGATGTAATATTAGGGTCTTTGTTTGTATCTTTAATTTTGTCATCATTATTTTTATTATATATTGATTTATAGCAGGTATCATTATCATAATTTTCCATTGTAATATCAGGTTTCTCTTGGTTGATTTGCTTTCTGTTTTTTTCTTGATTAGTTTTCTTAAGGAATGTGTCACTTTCTTCATTGTTAGGTTTCTTTTCTTCTCTTCTTCTTTTTGGAAGTGGTTCTTTAGTGGATGTCGTAGGTTGTGGTTGACTGTAAGATCTTTATAATGAGTTACCTGTATTTGATTTATTCACTCTGGTATTGGTTCTTCTGGTTAAAGGGTTTGGTTTGTATGTTGGAATTATGTTGATACTATTGTATTTATTAGTGATATTGGGAAAAGTCTCATTGTAGTTTAGAGCTTCAAAAGAGTTTTGAGTTCTTACTGAGTATAAATAGTCTGTATTTTTTTCTGTTAATTCTAATTTTGCTTCATAAAAACTGAGATTGTGTTGGGCCATGAGATCTTTTATCTTGATTTGTCTTCTTTTTCAGGACATTCATTGTCTGTAGCCTCGTGGTTAAGTTTACAATTTATGCATGTCGGATTAGGAGATGTGCATGCAGTACGTAAATGATCTTCACTTCCGCAGAATTTACATTTTGCTACTTTTGCTCTACATTTTGTGGCTGCATGTCCAAATTTAAAACAATTATAACATTGTATCGTCTGTTGTACAAATGGTTCACATGCTCGTCTCACTCTCCACATGTAAACATAAGCAGGAATAGCAAGTCCTTCAAAGAATAATTTCACTGTTGTACTGGGTTCATATTTTATAGCTCCGTCAACTCTTAGTTTTCGATTTAACCTTTGCACTCTCGTTACTTTAAAAGGTGGACACTCTATATTATTTAAAATTGTATCTTCCGAATATTCAATATCAACACCTTTTATAATAGCTACTTTTGTGCACCAGTAAAATGGGATAAACGCTTCATACCCATTGTTTTTCAGCAATGTTGATTTGGTAATTTCGTTAGCTAGTATTGCATTAGCACATTGAACGATTACTCTATTTCTTCCCACTTTTTTAATTTCTATTATATTAGATTTATTGCTAATTTTACAAATTATTTCTGCTAATTTAAGAGAACTAAAAAATGTATTTCCATCACTATTATTTTTAACTATCATTACTTTATACGAGTCATATTTTGTTTCTGTGTTGTATAAATTATTAAATATTTTTTTAACATTGTCACTATTGTTATTTAAGTTTTCTGTTATATCACTGGATGTTTTATCTGTAGGAAATGATTTGTTAGTCACAGAGTTGTTTTTATTGTTCGGATTTTTATCGCGAGGTTCAGTCTCCATATCCATATAGTTAATTAACAAGTGATAATTAAATAGAAGTTACTTCACTTCTTAGTAATATCACTTAATAATAATATAAATTATAATTTAAATACAAATAAATCACGAAAAAAAAATATTATATTATAATTTGCAAAAAAAAAAGATCACTATTTATTTTATTGTTTTGTTTATTGTAAACACGTGCGCTCACCAAGAAGACTCGATGTAAACTAACACCACCTCAAAGATATACCGATTTTGTAATGTCTTGTGATACCATAATGAATGACTATAATGAACCAACTACATATGAAGAGGCTATGCAGAGCCAGTACTATTCTGAATGGAAACTTGCTATGGATCAGGAAATGAAGTCCTTATTTGACAACCGTACATGGGTATTAGAAAAATTGCCTGATGGTATAAAACCCATACCTTGTAAATGGGTATACAAAGTAAAGAAAAACCCAGATGGATCTATAGAGCGTTTTAAAGCCCGATTGGTTATAAAAGGGTATATGCAGAAGAAGGATGTTGATTACAATCAAATCAGTGGCTAGAATGAGTACAGTTAGAGCTCTGATAAGCATTGCTGCAGATGAAAAGTTGCAATTGACTCAATTTGATGTATCTACTGCATTTCTTTATGGAAATATTGATAATGAAGGAAGTCATATTTATATGAAGCAACCTAATGGCTACAAAGATGGTAGTGCACTTGTTTGTAGACTGCAGAAGAGTTTGTATGGATTGAAACAAGCACCTCGATGCTGGAATCAGCGCTTTAATGAATTTTTGTATAAACTTGGGTTTAAGCAAAGTGATGCTGATCCATGTTTATTTGTAATGAAAAATGGAAATGAAAAACTTATGTTGACTATATTTGTTGATGACGGACTTTTGGCTTCAAATAGTCAAGAAATGTTTCTAATTAATCTGAAAAATGAATTTAAAATAACATATAAACCTGCAGATTTTTATTTGGGATTAGAAAATGAACATGTTGAAAATGGAATAAAATTAAGTCAATCTTCTTATGCTAAAAGGATTTTAGAAAATCTTAAAATGGAAGAATGCAAACCTGTGTCAACCCCACTAGAGAGAATGAATGACATTGCTGGTTATTCATATAGACAGGTTGTAGGTGCACTAATGTACCTCATGATTGGATCAAGACCTGATTTAGCTTTCGCAGTGGGAGTATTGTCCAGGTCACTAGAAAATCCAACCTATCAAGACTGGTTGAAGGTTAAAAGGATTTTAAGATATATAAAAGGAACCTTGGATCGTGGAATCATTTATAAAATTAATTGTGAAAAAGTATTGTTATGCTATAGTGATGCTGATCATGCAGGGGACATTACAACTGGTAGGTCCACTTCTGGAGTATTAAGCATGTATGCAGGTGGCTGCATTTCCTGGATTAGTAAGCGGCAGTCATCAGTGGCCATCTCAACCACAGAAGCTGAGATTGTAGCAGCTAGTGAAGCAGCGAAGGAGGCTATGTGGCTGAAAAGGCTGATGGCAGATATGGTGGAACTACAAAGAAATCCTGACCTCTACATTGATAATGAAGCAGCTTTGAAACTTTCACAAAACCCGGAGTTCCATAAAAGAACTAAACACATACGTGTAAGACACTTCTTTGTTCGGGAACTTGTAACCGAGGATGAAATCAGCGTGAAGAAAATTTCATCTGAAAATCAACTAGCTGACTTATTGACAAAACCCTTGCCTAGACCGAGACACATAGTGTTATGTAATAAACTTGGACTTAGTGCTATCAAAAATAACCTATAAAAAGAAATACCTAACTGTAAAATGAAGGGAAAGTATTGAATTTTGTCATATTCAGTAGGCTTTGTTATTAATAAGCTTTTGTTTTTGTGTGATTATTGAATATATTAAATTGCCTTCAGCACATGTTTTTGTTACTCTTATTATTTTATATATAGATATAAAATATTTAGTAGTTAGTTTGTTGTCAGTCTTAAAATCACAAAAAAATTCAGTTCAAAGTTCATTTTATTTGTCAAATGATATTACTTAATATTAAATACATTGCATCTTAATCTAACATAAGGTGCCTAGCCTAAGCCTTAATCCGTATTGTCTTATATTTTATAGGAGTGTCTTATTATTATAATGTCTTGTGTGTTGTGTAGGGAAACAAGTTTAAAAAACTCTACTTTGCTATGGTGGGTATTTTACATATGGAGAAGCATGTTCTGCAGTATTCTCCTAGAGTATTGTGTCCTTCGGTAGTCTGTATTTGTTCTTGAAGGGTAGGCTGTCGTGTGTGTATTGTCCAAGATGCTGTATTAATGGGTTATCGTGATTTTTTAAGGTGTTGTAAAATTTTTCTGTTTGCTTTGAAACTAAATTTTTTTTTAGCTAATTTTGCTAGCTAGTTAAATGCGAATTATGAGCTTGAAACGTTCAACTAAAAAATTCATTACGTAGTACGCTAATAAGTTAATAATTCACTAAAAATGTTACAATTTAAAAAAAAAACAAGTTTTAGCACATTACCTCTAATCCCGAGGTTAAATCCTTATCTATCAGGTAAGAAACAGTACTCTAATTGAACAGGTCCTATTACTATCATTTCCAATGGTCGGTCAATAAGTACCCGTGTTATGAATAAAGACGCAATTTGTAACATTTATTTTTATTTCTTAAAGTAATCTCCTTTCAGTTCTATAAACTTTGCCCTACATTTCTGCCATTTTTTTATTTTTTTTTTCAACATTTTATACCAGTACTGAAATAAAGTACACCACTAATAATATAAAATTATTTAAATAAACGCCACTACGCTGTTTATAATATTATAAAATATTTACGTAATACTTGAACAAGATGTGAACTCAAGGCCAACGTAATGTTTATATTAAAAGTAAAAATAATAAACGTTGGTTTTTATAAATATCAACTAGTACAGCAACTTTAACTTCAGTCGGTGTTCTTAGTAAGGTTGCCTCTCAAGTGACGCGCGAAATTAAAAACTATACGAAAATTAAAAACATTTACTTAAAATTCGTTAAAAGAAAAGTGTTGTAATTATCTCAAAGTGAAATAAGAAAATGTGCACAATGTTTATAAAAGTAATGTTGCTTTTAACACTAACATGGAATGGTTCACAATGTTGTCATTCCACTAAAAATGAATTTTTATTTGACAAAGTCGTTACGTGTAATACTGTTACTGAATTACGTTTTTCGACAGATTTGCATAAAGATAGAATATATAACCTAATTCTTGAGCAAAGTGATATTCAAATATTAAACACTGATACTTTTAAACCATTTAAACTACTAAAAACACTTAAATTAATAGATTGTAATATTTCTGAAATTGCCGCCCAACCGTTTCCAATGAGATTAAAGAAAATAACGATTATATTGAATAATCTACAGACATTAAATGACAACACATTTTCTAACTTAAAGGAATTGACACACCTTGACCTTCAATACAATAATATTAGAATAGTTAAGAAGACATTGTTTACCAGCTTAAGATTTCTAGAAATTCTCCATTTAGGTTTTAACAAAATCTTTAGTATTGAAGAGTATGCTTTCGAAAATACCACTCAATTAATATATGTATACTTAAATAATAACAACTTAAAAGCTATCTCTAAAGAAATGTTGTCCGGTTTAAGAAACTTAGAATATTTAAATTTAGGGCACAATAATATTGTAAGTATTAACTATGACTCATTTACATCGTTGACTTATTCTAAAGACGACATATGTGCATTAAAAGAACTTTATTTAAACAATAATCACATAAGTTCATTACCAAAAAATCTATTTAATAATACACATAACTTAATGTTACTTAATTTAGCAAATAACAGGTTAACTTATATTGACATAACCTTAAAAAACGCAGCATACATTGATATATCACATAATTATTTAAATAATATAAAATATAATAATTTAAACATCAGATATTTAAAAATAAATAATAATAATATAAGCGATCTTTATATAAAAATTAATAAAGACTTAACAGAGTTTGACGTATCTAACAACACATTAAATAATTTGACATTAGAGTTTGACAACTTCAACATTTATAAATTAGAAGAAATGAATTTAGGCGGCAATAATTTAAAATGTATTGATTTAAAATTCAATATAAAAAGCTTTCCATTTTTAAATAAAGTAATTTTAGTTGACAACCCAATTTCGTTCGCTTGTAATAACAATTTTATGAACTCTCCCTATAAATCATTAATATATTTAAAAAATTCTGATAATAAAACGAAAATGACAACTAAGGAAACACAAAATAGTGATTTTATTCTAAAGACTGTAATTTTGACAATTATAGGAACGATTATTGCGCAGATTGTAATTTTCATTGTCATATATGGAATAACAAAATTAAAAGTGGTTAAAAGATTGCAAATTTGGAGAAATAAACCGGAGAAGTTTTTAGGTAAATTTATTTGTATAGAATTTGTGTGTAAGAATATGTGCACATTATTTATGAATGCATGGACTATGAGGTTTATTCTAAAGTCTTAGGTAAAGTGATTAGATCGTCTCAGATTATAGGAGACCGGCCGTGTTCGGGTTTTTTATTTCGTATAAACTATTCATTATAAGACACTACACAACATTTTGAGTAAGAATTAAAGAGATGCATCGTTGGTATAAATAAAAATGTTATTGGATATAAATAAAGGTCAAATACATCAGTATTTAATAAACTATAAGAATTTCCACGAGCCAGACTTTCATTCATCATTCTAACATAAAATATGTCGCAACATCGGGACCATTACATAAATAAAATTACATTGAAATCTCGTCTGACTGATTTAGAATCTTATAAAATGACGTATTATGCATTTGGGTAAACAATATTATTTTTTTCATCATTTAAAAGTGTCAAACTTCAATTTAATTTTGAACTTTTGCAGCCATTTTGAGATTAAAAGGGCAATCATTTTATTTTACTTTTCTTGAGTAATAGATTACCAAACAAATAATATTCACTAAACAGAACGGGATTTCAAGTTTTGCTCTGTCATGTCACAGTTCCCGTGTACGCCCATGCCTATACATAACTATCACCAAAATCAAGGCGGGTCATCAGGTCAACACATGCGTTCTCGTGTACAAATGTTCTATTTACCTGGAACGAACACGAATGTGTGGATCCGTCCCAGTAAACATTTTGGAGTAACTTTGACATCATATTGAAGATGCGGCATGATTTTTTTGTCATGAAAGAGTTCATTTATATTTCAGTTTCTCACATTTTTTCATATAAAATGTCTATTTTATCGGCTACAAATGGCGAAATTACTCCACCTGTCGGAATACAAATGAAGATAAAGTTGGTACGAACTATAATTGAAGTGAAATAGTGATAGAAACGTCACTAAATAGGGCACTTCACCAAATAGTTTACTGGGGTACAACCAGCGCGCTATTTTCTTTCTTCTTCCACTATAAACGGTTCAATTGGGTTGTGACTGAATTTGTATGGGTCGACTGTTCGCTTCTTTAATGTTATATTGATTCATTAGCGTATATTAGCGTAGTGTTTATTGAATTAAATATTGAAACGTGCATAGAGATATCTCTATTTCAAGTTTGAATTACGTTTTATCGTTTAATATTTGTTAACGCCAACTACTTAATATAATATAATTAGTAATCTTACCTATTTGTCGTTGTGTCATTTTCTATTTTATTTGTTAATAAATTAAATTTATTATGTATTTACGTACTCAAAAACTTATTTAGCAGCGGTGTATCTGACTTATATATGAGTCTACGACACCATAAATATTGCCAACATAGTAGGAGGTCGTCATAGTAGGAGCAGCAATATTGTTAGCAACATGAATAGGCAAATACCAGTAAAGAAGAAGGTTATGAAGGAAATGACATCAACTACTTAATAATTGTTTTAATTTTTTAATTGTTTAATTATTAAATGAATTGAATGAAAATAATTGGATAGATGAATTGGGGTAGACTGTCCAATTGTTAAATAAAATTAATGTTAATAAATGTATATTGGCGTTTTTATTTTACTAAATATCTAAATGTTGACGAATATATAGCATTTAAAAATTCGAGTTGTAGTTTCCGCTTGTAGTACAGATCTCGGCCATATTTATGACGTAACATGTTTGTACTACTAAGGGATAGGTTATATTTTATATAAATAAGGGTGCAGTGTTGAAAATGCTATCTCTTTTACGCTCTGTTGTATGAAAGAGGTAGTAACTTAGCGGACGTGACGTCACATGTCTTGAAATATTCTATAACAGTGCATCCCTTTAATAATTAAAGCGAAAAATGACATTTTTAATTGTTAATATCTTCTAACATATAAGGAGTTATAAAAAAAAAATTGAACATTTGAAGTTCCAATTTTATCAACATATAGCACAGTTTTATAGAAATTACGACACAAGCTCATTAGGTTGTGAACCATAACTGAATTTATATATATATATATGAATTGCTTATTAAAACCTTAAATATCACATTCAATGATTAATTCAATTCGCAATATTATAGAAGTTATTAACGATTCAAATAGTCATCTTATTTCTTATTTAATTATTATTAAATAATTAAAGGAGTAAAAAGTTACAAAAAATGACTTTAGTTCACTATCATTTGCCAAGATGCGGTATTAAACGTCAAAGCTGTAGAAGCTGTTGCGACGACCAATAACATTTTAATATAATGTCGTCATATAAATAGAAAAATAAATTTATAAAAATTTGCATTACAATTATATTCTTACGAGTTCGTGACGTCATCTACTACTAAGATATTAACAAGAATATTACGCAATAAAATAAAATGCAAACTTTAAGAAGATATACGAGTATATCCGCCAAATTTTGGATATTTAATAAATTAGGACCGCTAATATACCCTTGGTAACCAATATTTGAGTTGAAAGTATGAGTTCTCAACCTAATTATAAGATACTAAATAACTTTGAAGCAAAATAATTGATAGAAAAGTAAAATGTCGTGTAATAATATAATAATAGAGACTTTGAAGAAGAATGTGTTGTGTATTATATTGGACTGCCCCGCATTTATGGGATACGAGTATATCGGATAATTCATAAATGAATATAAATATGAATGCAGTGAATTCGAACAAAATATCAATTTCAGTTATCATTGTAAAGTTTTTGACATGTTGATGATTACGGAATCATTGTATCATGCATCACTAATCAGACGGGAAATCAATTGATTTGATAGGTTAGATAAATCAGGGTAATAACTCAGCAAACTCCCAGCTAATAACTAAGAGACTTTCAAGTTTTTTGACATTTAAGGAAGGCGTAATCTGGTCACTTTATTTTAAGAAAATCCATTGCAACAATAACGAGTAATACACATTTGTTGTAATTAGTGTACCAAGTTTTGAAGCGGATTTAAAGTGGTTGCATGTTACAACTTCCACTTGATGTGCCTTCTTATAGGTTTTTATCATTTTAATTTATTTTACAGAAGTTGAATTTAAATTGGACGAATTAGGCTATATGGTCCCTATTGAATTGACTTCTGCTGCACCTTCTACACTAAGAGACGTAATTGAAGAACCTGTCACAGTGGCGCCATCAGCACCTACGACAACGCCACCTTTGGACTATGAAAATATCTCATTTTTTAGCGATTAAATAAACTACCCTATTACTTTTATATCATAAATTTTGTAGACTTTAATTTAGTAAAATTGTTCAAGCGCTCTGGTGTTAGAACTTTATAAAAATATTAGGAGATCAAATGAATATTTAAGTTTATCAACATAAATATTCTGTATATTAATTAAGTTACGAAGAGCGGTTATTAGATAATAGAACTGACACTTCTTTCAATAAATTATAAGTTGCAGTAGCGGTTTTTGCACGTTTCATGTAACACTTTACAACAATTCGTTGTTACACTTAACATTTTTCCGACGAAACATTAAAAACAATTCTAATGCATAAGCGAGAGACACTGCATAAACACTTCTACTACAGTCTACACCTCGTATAGCTATTTGAATTAAGCACCGCAATATACGAGTATACTATACAATACTTTTTTTTCTTTTGTGCTTATCTCGAAACTTATTTTTATCTATCAATAGAAAAATAAGATTTTTAAGATTGGATAACTAGTATTTTTTTAATTTAATTTTTTGTTTAAAATTTTAAAAATAACCTTTTTCCGTTAAACAACTCACACACACAGTTTTACAAAAGAAAATTTAAACTTTTTTTATAATTTTTTATATTGACGATTCCTAAACATGCAAATATGTTTCGCGGAAAAGCGAAACCCGTCTCCGTCTATTTTAATATTTTTTTAATAATTTTTTGTGTAAATATATTCACAAATTTATATATTCGTAGTATGTAAGTATGATATATAAATACACATGTATTTCTAAAACAAAAAAAATGTTATACTTGTTCCGGGGTGGATTAACCTCTTATTACAGTGTTGTTCTTTGGTTCTTATCTGTCTTAAACGTCTGTCTTAAATATCTGTCTTAAAATAAAATTATTAATGCTGTCACTTTTTCTTTTATATGTCCGTCCGTATGGTGTTGTCTCCTATAAAACTAACATTAACAAACGGGGCACAAATCTGGAGAAATACATGCAAGGCCAACATGAACAAAGTGCGGATCATATAGAACAGATGTTCAAAACAAACGCACTACTTACCCAATGATTACAACACTACACCATCACATTAAAATACTGACTCATCATGCACAGAAACTATATAATAAAACTACGCGCAGTTAAATTTTACACCAAACGCGTATACTGTTATAGAAATACATCAACTTTGAACCTATACATCATTTTTACTAACTGATTAAAAAATCAATAAAAAAAATATATATAGCTATCAAACTAGCTATTTACGTAAAATTATAGCTATTAGCACTATTTATTTTTTATAGGATTGAATGTACACGATTTTTCATTTTGTTAAATGAATTTGAGACCTCTGCTTTTATGAGGCATGAGGCACGCGTCTCTTGCACATTTATGAAAGTCGACCATTGGCCACTGTCTAATATACAGTCAAAGCTTTCCAATTTATTTGGCTAAAATATTAGTTTTTTTATATGATAGTAAGGACGATTGCTTAATTCATAGTTATCGCAAAAGTTAGTTAAGATATTAAAAGAAACAGTAATTTGTGTTGCGGAAGTGGAGATGGTATTAAATGTACCGAGCCGTTTACTGTTATTTCTCATAACTGACAACGCTTAATCATTTTTGCGATAAGTATGAGTTCAGCAACCAGCCCCCCCGTAAACATTTTGGTGAAATAGATTGCTAGGTGAAGTTCTAGTCACTAATACATTTCAATTCTAACGATTTACAAGTTAGACGAAAACACAACAAATCAATTATAGTTCGCATAAAATTTTTCACAGTGAATTAAAATCTGATATTTAAAATTGGTATACAAAGTCACTTTTAGTTCTAATTGATTCCCTACCAGTTACAGATTTTGTGTACGCTGTCAGAACTTTTCATAAAAATATTCTTTCTTTTACCAACATCATTGATTAAGTAGCTGTTTCTTTCACATTTGAAAATATTTCTTTTAGATCATTTTCACTCCGAAATGTTGTAGGAATATGATAAGTGAGAAAGAAACGAGATGTGGTTAGAAAAGCAAAATATATTTTTCACTGTTACACTTGGTACTTGTTACTTTTATGCTATTTTATTCAATACAGTCTCTGTAAAGTATATGCTATCCTTTTTAACAAATATTTCTTTAATGGTAATAGACAGACGCTGTCTCCCTTAATCCTAGAATATAATTTATTTAAACGAATACTCTAAGAGGGCGGGTTAAGCCCACAACGAATATTTTCATTATTGTCTGTGGAGGTTATGCATAAAACAAACGCAAAAGTTCAAATTGTAATTACAGTGTTGGAATCGGAATGAAAATCGTTTCATTTTAAAATAATTAAATCATATTTCTTTACTGTGTACAAATAATCCGGTCAATTTAAACATAAAAACAGTGGTCAAATAAAGGAAAAAAATCATAAGGACTATTTTTGTAGAGAATTTTAAGATCTACAACTTTGGTTTGAGGTTTTTTTTTGATAAAACTTACCGTTTTCGAGAAAAATCCAAAAAACCTCAAATTTTAACCTTTGACTTCGAATAACTTTTGAAGCGCACATAGAATCGATGGGGATTTTTAAAACTTTATTTGTTATGGTAAACCCCAGCTCTCCACCAATATTTGGCTCTCCGGCAATTTTTGTTATTTTAAATGTTTATATCGACCGGGCTAAAAGTATTAATTTTGGATTATGTTGCAGGAAGACTGGTGCCATGGAAACTTAGACTAAGTTAGATTTAAGAACAAATAATAAATATATATTTTCTTTACATACAATGTTACTAATGAAATAATTATACCAAATAAAAATTAATTATTGTTTTAATAACTATATTATTGTTTTAACTGTTTATTTAATGAAATTTAAAAATCATGTTTAGGTTTAAGAGATCCAAAGATCAGGAATTAATAATAAAACTTTTTAACTATTTTTACAACCAGAGTTTGTCAGTAAATGAATTAATGAATTTTAATAAATCCTTATATACAAATAATAGTAATTTTTTAGAGTAACAGTTTTAGAACTCATGTATTTTTATAAGACACGTTTGATCTAGCTTAGATTTAAAATCACGAATAGAAAATAAGCAGTAAAATTATAATTAAAATTAAAATAGGAATAAGAACTATGTTATATCCAAATACCAGCCACCCGTAAGGATGACTCATAGTCACACGGCACCAAGATCCAAGAACGCTGACACATGTTTACTACCAGAAATTGCATATTATTGTTTATACTTATATTAGTCGCATGATATTAAATAGTAAACAGTTGTAACCTATATATATAATCTTAAAAACATATTGAAGTAATCATCAATCATCATTATTAACCTGAAAGTCATTGTAATAGTACTTAGAATAAACCTGTAGCAAAACAGTAATAATCATTGTCATTTTAAATACTTAAAAAGTTATAATAAAGTTAACTATTTATACACATTGTTGTTATTAATTAAATAAGTATTAAAACACTTAAGAGAGCTTCGCTTCCAACTAAAATATAAATTTAATGTTATAAAATATATATATTGTATCGTGATCAATACGTTAAAATATACATAATTACGATCAAAACTCGGTTTCGAATATAACAACTAGAATAATAGAAGTTTTGTTTAAAACAATGCATTGGAAATGAGCTTATTGAAACTAAGTAAGAAAGAAAGAGAGAAAAGTACTACGCAATTTAATACCATACATATAGTAAAAAAATTTATAAGAAAGAATCAATGAGATTACGGTTCCAATATATTAAAAGAGTGGGAGATTATTCTAACTTCTTTTAAGCATACAATTATAAAAGTCAGTCTAATTTTAGCCTCAGAAAAGAGCTAATTGGTCTCACGGTCGTATCAAAGTCTGTCTCGTTACATAGACTTTGTCCACGAGCTATGAGTTTTACAGAGATTTCCAAAGTCCAAGATTAATTACAGAATTAATTTCCGGTTCGCGCTTAAGTCTTAGTCAAAGTTTCAAAGCCAGTGCAAGAGTTTTAAAAAGAAGTTTTAAAATAAATTGCATGTTACTAAGATCTAAGTTAAAGTTAAGTTAAAGTCATAAATTATAAAAACGCATTGTAATTTCCCTAAAAAGAGTTATATGTGAATAAAAAAGTGTAAACCTTAAACCGAAGTTTATAATCCACTTTACCCGACTTACACCTTTACAGAGAATAAAGACCAGCTAAATTTCAGCAAAGTCCAGTAAAGTCAAAATTCTATACAAAACAGTAGAAATCTTGATAAAACACATACTTGAGAAACACTGGAACCTCAAAGTAGCAATACAGACACCAATACAAAGACATATAGCAGGTACAGCAGGACCGATGTGAACGCAAACCAGCAGTCGCAGCCATCTTGAGATACACATAGCACGAGCAAAACTCGAGGCTATACGACAAGAGACGAAAGACCAGAACGCATGCATAGACTTTTGACAGAACGGTGTTTTTGACAATAACAAAGTTTCAGATATTAACACAATATCAAGGTCGTACGCAACACACAGAACGCAACAGAATTAGGCCTGTCTCAGTATGGCACCGTATTTAAGCGAATTTTTGCCGGACGTATACGGGCTACTACGCTTTACCTATCCGAACCCTGTAAATGTAATGAGACCTCTCTGGACCTCTCAAACTGCAACCTACAAAGCAGTCCGAATACGGGCGGCACCTACCTCGCACATTAGAACCGTATAAAGGCGAATTTTATCCAAACGTTACCACTACTACAACGATATCCTATCTGAACCTTTGTAAATGCAAACAACCGCATCAGACTGGAGGGGATACCTAAGATCGCTTGTTGTTTCGCTGCAATACGGATCAAATGAGATCTATCGGCGACATCGCTTGTAACGAGTATGTTCAGCATGCTTCAGTTTATGTCTGTATTTCAGTGAATCATGGACACCGAAAAATTAATTCTTTTAATTCAAGACAGAGAGAGTTTGTGGAACCAGAAAAATTCAAACTATCATTCGATATATATTTATTTATTTTTAAAATTTTTGGTAAAAATAATTACAATGGATTATTGGCAAAAAAGTCTTGAATTTTTCGCGAACATCGTAAGCTTTTCCAGCAGCACGTTTTTCACCTGTAGTACTTGATCGATTCGTGTCTGAGGTTTGATGACTTCCGCTGTATGTGGAATCAAAATTTATGGAAAGACCTTCACTATCCATTATAATATTAAGCAGTAAGCATATGCGTTTGATTATGTTATCTGCTCGGTATCCAATAACATAATAAGATAACATCCATGCACACCAGATTTAAGACGTAAACAACAACTGAATGCTGTATCAAAAATATAGATAAATAAATTAGTATAAACATGTATTGTTACACACATAGGCGGTTTTCTTTGTAGCTCATCTAATCCGTCGATTTACGTCCGAATTCGCCGTCGCTTAAATACGGTCCAATACTGAGACAGGCCTTACACAAATGACAACCCCGTGATATATGACTAACGAGAACAACGTACTGAGAACCGTCGCATGTTATATGACGCATGTTATAAGTTTATGTTTTACACAACCATAGTTTTAGTCATATGTTATAAGTAACAATTAAGTAGCCAAAAAGAACGTTTACAGACAAGACAAAACAACTTGATAAGAATTTCCAGGGAAGCTCTAAGATAACGCTCGAAGTTAGATGCATGTTTCGATATAGGTTTTACAGCTAAGGATTAGGTACTAAAATCGAAGTCAAATAGCAAGCATACAAGCCGAGGCCGATGTCATAAATTGGTAACAAAAATTGGTGACAGCAGTGAGGTTACATCTGCAGTATCGTATTAAGCCAGGTCTTCCTATGGAATAGGTCCATCGTTGAAGCCAATTCCGACTATGGATACAATTCTTTTCATAGGAAGGCAATTGTGACCAGAAACAATTAAATTCAGCATTCAAGTTTAACATGCATAACAAATAATTATAATTTGTCAACGACTTGAGGTACTAGCGTTATTTATTGAATGGTAGTAAAATTGTATTTGTTCATGTGCTATTCAATAATTACTATAATTATTTAAATATTATATCTATTATAACAACACGCACTTCATCTAGCGGTACAATTCAGAAACAGTAACAGTATAGCTGTCAAAAATTGACATATTCATTTCAAACTATGTACTTATATGAGTAATGTAATAATTAAATAAATAAGCATATTTGTTAAAATATAAATACCAGCTTGTTGTTATGAATTAATAATCCTATTGAAGAATACAAATGCAAAACTTAAAATTAAGAATATGAAGATAATAAGGTAGACAAAATTACGTAAAAATGTTTCGCTGAGAAATAGTGTATCAAAATAAAAGCATTGAATTATGTACATTTCTATTTCAATCATTTACAGTTTTAATCCACAAATTACTATTAAGATGCCCCTATATCCACCATCTGTACCTTCTGGTGTGAAGGAAAAAGTCAAGGACATGAATATGAAAATTAGAGTAAGTAAGAGCTTTTTAAATACTTGGTATATACTCCTAATTATATTACATGCACATATATTATATGCACAAATATGCACATTACATAGATACTAGCGCTTCGCCCCGTCGCAAAGCGACGCGTAAATAATATTTCTAAATAAAAAGTTATTTGCTAAATTGAAAATAATGCAAAATATTATTTTTAGGTAATTTTCACTAAAATATATCATTTTTTAAATTTATGTTTCCTTATTTTGTTACAATTCTTTCATTTACAATAATAAAGCACTGTATTGACCAGTCCCCAGTGCCCCTGCCCATAAGAGCTAATCATGACCTCTTAGCTCCATGCTCTCTTACGTTTCCGAACTTTTAATTTGATTCCTCTAAACTTCCGCTATGGAGCGCCTTCTTCCTTAAGCACTCTGTATCGCTTCTTTCCTGAGCATCGTCGGTCCTTAAAGTACTTTCACAGCGCCCCCGCTTTAGCACTATAATTAAATAATCCTTCGTTTCCTCCTCTCTGTGTAAAATTATTATTTACCCTAATGAAGCACAGTATTGAACAATGTCCACTGCCCCGCCCCTAAACACCAATCATCAACCTTGAGTCCATGCTCTGTTTCGTTCTCGCACTTTCAAATGTATTTCTCTGCACCTCTGCCACAATGCGCCCACTTGCAACACCACAGCCCACCTGAGCATCATCGCTTATTGGCACTTGATTACCGCCCCCGTTTTAGCACAATCATTAAATAATCCTGCGCTTCCACCCCCTGCTTATTAATCTCTTAACAATTATTTTTCAAAATTATTACTTTACTGGCAACCTACATACTAAATTTCATCCTTAGAAGTACATTATTTTTTAATAATTATTCGATAAAATAAATGCTTGATAAAATTAATTTTCACTTATTTCAATGTAAACCTACTAATTACATCAATTCATTTATGTTTTTAAGAAAGCCTGGAGGTTTGCTCCTAATAATCTCATCTCTAGCCTTTATCCTTCTCGTTATTGTACTTTCAATTTAATCCCCTGAACCGTCGCCCACATTTCCAGCACCAAAGCACTACTACAGCACAAAGAGCCATTATTAATCTATCGCCACTACTTCTAACACCATCGTTACTTAGTACTGAACCCCATCGCCACCCTCTCCTCCAATAAAGCACTACCAATTCGATATTACAGTTATTCATTTACATAATTAAAACTGCACTGTAATCTTACGTTCTTATTATCGTATTTATATTTACGTTATAATATTAGTCACCCCATTAATCCCCGCTCCTGAAATAAAATTGTCAAGTTTTAGGCATAGCAATCTATTTTGCTCGTAACAATTCTCTCTACCTTTATAACCTTTATCTACCTCTACTTTTATAAATGATCGAAATTTCAAAATTGAGCTCTTTGGAAAAGCCTTTCTCGCCCCTACTACCCCAATTTCACGCCGCTACTAAGGTTAAATTTATTTTTTGCAAACATGCACATGCGTAGTTTCTATTTTTTTAATTTGATTTTTAGAACTGTAAACTATTTCCCCCCTATACCTCTCACTCCTGTTCGATTTCACAGCACAACAAACGCACCAAAAATCAATTCAATTCTACTATTGAATGTAATTTGACTCTCTACCTTATAGAGAACTATTGTGCTTCTATTTAATATTCTACATGCAAAATATCATCGTTGTACCTCTATTTTGTTCTTATACTCGGTTTATCACCCCCCACTCTAGTGTTACACTTAACAAAATGTAGTTTTTATTATATTTTCGTATTAATACGTCAATCTATATCTGCATACTGAATTTCAGCTTTGTATTTATATTTTAGCATTAGTGCCCCCCACATACCTGCGCTACTGAACAAGTTTGTCAAATTTTAACACAGGGATCTATTTTATTTGTATCTAAAAACATATATTTTAAACTATAGCCTTTCATCTCTATATATTTCATATTTCTGGTTTTTGGCCCCCAGCGCCCGCCGCCTCTGGAAAGTTGTAGTTTTCTATGTTTGTCTTTAATAACACTCTATATAGGGCCCACGTTCCAAATAGCAACGTTCTAGCTCTGTTGAAACATTGCCCCCAAAAAATCACGCCGCTACTGAATTAAAATTTTGGTAATCCAATTATTGGCAAACATGCACAATTAGTATCTCAATACATACCCTAAATTTAATACTACTTTTTCAATATTTCTGGCTTTTACTGTCTGAACTCCCGCCGCCACTGGAAAATTGGGGCTGTTAATTTTTTTTCATTAATGACTGTCTAGAGCGAGCCTACATATTAAATTTGAACGTCCTAACTCTATTCTAACATTGCCCCCGGAAATTCGCGCCGCTACTGAACTCAAATTTTAAATGTCCAACTATTGGCAAATGTGCACAATTATAATCTCAATGCACATACCAAATTTCAGTTTTCTATCTTATCTAGTTCCTCAGATATTAGCAAAAGTATTTTTTTAAATTTTCCAGTTTTTCCAGAATAATTTTTTCCAGGGAAATTCAGGAAAAAATTCAGGGACGTAGAAAGTCTTAGAAATTCGTCTTTTACATAATATCAAAATTTAAAAAACTTTGTAGGCGCCGTTTAGAAGATACCATATAGATTTTGTTACCGAATATATATATATATATATATATATATATATATATATATATATATATATATATATATATATATATATATATATATATATATAAATATCTATGAGTTCTTATGAGTTTTCCATGTTAAATTGGAACATTACGAACATTATAATAGTAAGATTGATCGTCTAAAAAAAGAAGTTCGTAAATTTCACTATAAAATAATTAGTGATTGCGGTCTTTCTAAACCTGATATATCTTTATTATTATACGAGGCGTGTTTTTTAAGTAAGTACGTTTTGGAATTAAAAAAAGACGTGCAAAGATATCGCAATAATTTTATTTTTACATGAAAGCCTGTACCTTAATCTACTTTTCTACAGCCATTACAGTCTGATTCTTCATTGTATACGTTGTTTACTGAGTGTGTAAGATGCCTCCGACAATCGTGAGTCCCGCCGCTTGTGAAGTACGGGCTGTTATACGATTTCTTAGTGCTAAAGGCGTAAAACCGATCGATATTTATCGTGAGATCTGTGAAGTTTACGGACAAAACATTATGAGTGATGGAATGATAAGGGGTGAGAGCATTTAAAGATGGCCGCACAAATGTGCATGATGAAAAAAGTCAAAACAGTTGTGATACAGTGGTTAACAAGTCAGGCGGCAGAATTTTATGAGGAGGGTATTCAAAAACTGGTGCCACGTTATGACAAGTGCCTCTATATTCACGGAAATTATGTAGAAAAGTAGATTAAGGTACAGGCTTTCATGTAAAATTAAAACTATTGCGATATCTTTGCACGTCTTTTTTTAATTCCAAAACGGTACTCACTTAAAAAACACGCCTCGTATATTACAGATAATAACCCTATTCATTTGAAAGTGCACAAGGGTTCTAATTGTTATTTTCTCTGTTTAGTGGTCGCAATTAAAAAAGAACCAGCTCCTGGTTGAATAGATAATTTATTCGGCGTAATAATATATAATATGTGGGTGTATCTTACACCTTAGTGAGTGTGAGTTAGATTTCCTGGTTGAGCTGTGGTTTTATAGCAGTTTGATGTTAAATAAATCCTGTTGAGCCCCCATAAACAATTATGTTTTTATTAAGGATAGGTTAACATATTAAGGAGTTATATTAATTGTATTTCATTTAATTATTTCACAAAAAACAATTACATTATATTAATAAGTCAAAAAAGTTCATATTGATATTAACACTTAGTTAAATGCAATTACATACGTTTGAAAAACATATGACAAACGCCTGCATATCACAACGACAGGCGTAGGTTTCAATAGTACATAGTTTTACAATCACAATGCTTTACAATTATATAACAACTAGTTATTAACACTACACTTGTTTGCAAAACTCTTACTACGTCGATAACAATAACGTTGAGTACTGTTAGTATGCACAATGATCGTATGCTTACCTGCTAACTTGACTAACGGCCATTTTCTAGGTATCATGTAATCAAGGTTTATGTCTCACTCACTCTCATGCGAACGGATAATGCCCTCTTGCTCCTACTCATAGCGGAATTAAAATTGGGCTTAGGGGATGTTTGGCCCCTTGAATCGGTCTGTCCTCTTGTAAAACGTTTTAAAACAGTTGTCTTGTAATACCTTGTACTATCTTGCAGCAGTGGCGTAGCTACCGCCGTATCAGCCGTATCAATGATACGGGGCTCCGGGATATAAGGGCCCTAAATGTGTGTTTTCGTTCCTTTTGTAAAAAATCTTTACCCATTATTTGGGCCCCTCAACAAATTTTGATACGGGCCCGTCTAAGGCACGTTTTACAAGAGGATAGACCGATCCAAGGGGCCAGACATCTCCTAGACCTAATTTTAATTCCGCTATGAGTAGAACCAAGAAGGCATTATCCGCGCACATGAGAGTAAGTGAGACATAAACCTTCATTACCTGATACCTGAAAAATGGCCGCCTGGTCAAGTTAGCAGGTGGGCATACAATCATTATACATGCTAACACTACTCAATCTTACAAATTTTGTTCTTCAGAAAATAAGTGATGTCTGCCGGCTCTGGGATCTCACTCTATAAATAATTTTATATAATAATTGAAGTGTGATTTGCGGGTTGCATGCTATATGCTATAGGCGCATCCTGTAATAAACCGCAAAAGAAACGAAACAAAACCATATTAACATAATATTGTAATAATTAATAATAATAATAAATAGTATAAGTGTTATTAATTGAAACATCAAATATATTGATTTAATAAAATACATTTTATTAAATAAATGTTTTAATTCCAAAGCCACGACATATAAAATAATAACAAATTAAACTCGGAAATATAAATTTGTTAATTACTTTCGGCTCCAAGAAAGTACATATTAATTCGCAAACGTATACAAAAAATAAAATTGCATGTTTAAACCAAGAAGAATAAAAACAACGCAACCGTGTTTTCTTTGATCTTTACCGACTCCAGATGGGACTGTGTTGTGTTGCAAACAACTGCAATAAATGACAAAAAAGTTGTAAAAACTGTCTAGTTGGTGTAAACATTAATACAAGTTTAAAAAAAAAACAAGTTTTTGTTGCAGCTTTATGCAACTTTCTATCTGGTGTGAAACCGGTATTATGGGTCTGTTCAATGCGAATAGCCTGTTGCCGAAAAACAGAAATGTTGCATAAAACTGAAACTGTCTATTTGGTGTAAAACCGGCATTAGTGAACGGCTTAGAGGAGTCCACAAGGTATTTCAATGCAGCGCATGGAACAATCAAAAATAACTTAATATTAGCAAAGTTCTTAACCTATTTATACAGAGTTCTTAATACTAATTATTTCCTAAACTAATTATTGTTTCCAATCATTGTCTCCGATTGATTGTTTCCAATTATTAAATAATTTCTTATAATCATACTTATTAACGCACGATCAACTAATTAAATTTATTTTTTACTGTCCCCATAATCACACGATTACTCTAATTTTCTTTATTTCTTTTTTAGTTTTATTCCTCATAAACTTCATTAACAACGGAACTTTAACTTATTACCACCACACAATGTGGATTGTGAACAATGACAATTGGATGTGGATGTGGTTAAAGAGAAGGTCAAGAGAGTATTATTCATAACTGTGCTACAGAAAGATTGTAAAAGCTTAGAAAATATTAAGGTCAATCACCGCTACATAGTGAGTATTATTAACAAAAGTACATAATTGTATTGCTTGAACAACGTTTTAAATAAAATAAGTAGATGAAAAATTTCTACAGATATACATATATGTTGCATAATTTTTTACAGTGCTTAAAACAGAGGCATTTATTTGGTGGATTTTTGGATGATATCATCGTTTCTGTTATGCTTTACGATTACAAAATTCATGAAAATTAAATGAAAGAACAGCAAGGGTGAGGTATAAAAGAAAGGAAAGAATATTTGGAAATTAATGGAATGGGGACAAAGGAGGTGGAGAGAAGGGTAGATGAGGAGCTAAGAATCAGAGATAGACAGGTGCAACAGCAGTAGAAATTGCATCTGCATGTGTAGAAGGAAGTTGGTAAATCTGGTATGTAGCAAGGGGAGAATGTCCCAAACTAATATGGAAATCATTGCAGTGTGCTCAGCCCGGGGGGATACGTGGTATGGATAAACAGAACACTGACACACCGAGGCAGAGAGAGTGCAATGTCAACGGAAACCTTCATTCGCATACCATTACAATCACAATCTGTTAGGGTGTCCTTCACAGTCCACCCATCCACACTGTGGCCGGGCCAACTGCTGCTTCACATCAGTGATCGAACGAGAATTGCTGCAATTTCCAATTAATGTCCGGAATTGAACACCGGTCTGTAAACTTGGAAATGATAGATGGTCCGACTACTCTCTCAGTGCTTAACATAAATTATATATATATATATATATATATATATATATATATATATATATATATATATATATATATATATATATATATATATATATGTGGGATTATTTTTTAAGAGTAATTTTAAGTTAAAATTATATTTAGTTTTAAGGAATAGAAATAAGAAACCTGTAAACTAGGGTAAAGATCTTTGCTAAGAACGGGGTATATTTAAATGTTAAATAAACTGGTGGCAGACCCTATAGCCGTTCAATGGTACATGCTTAGCAGTTCGCTTACGGTGTCCAGCGCACGCCTGAGAGAACGTAACATAAGAACTGTTCGCTAACTATGAACGTGATGACACATGTGTTTTGGGCGAGGCTCAGAGTATCGAGATTATTATGAGTATTCAGAGTATTGAGAATAAGAAAAAAGCAAATGGCGATAGAATTATACTAGGTGTATAGGGTCGTTGTTATGTGAATTAAATCCAGATAAATTTATTACTAGGTGTAATATAATGGTTATTGTGATCAGCGTTAATGTTAGAGTTAGGCAGCAAATGTAATGTTAAATACTAGGTTGTATTATCATTAAGAATATTGTGTTGTTAACTATGGACAATTGTAATGGCGTATTACGTGGTAACGCAAAAACATTGTAAAGAACTGTATTGTATTTTAATCAAGTGTTATTTTCGTGTGAATTTAATTACGATTAATTCGCTTTATTCAGATGTAATTGTATAATTTTGTGTAAATATTTTGTGTAAATATTAAATGAACTATCAATATCCAAATCATGTGTTTGCTCGTATAAAAGAAACTATGTTGTTATGTTATACTGCAAATTGATCGTCTCAACGGATAGTTGTAGAAAGTTACCTACAAAATGAGGCTTATATGTGGATTGAATAGTTCTAGGCTGCATAATAGAATCTCAACAGGTGGTTGTATATTCTATCCTGCAAAGCAGAGTCTGAACCGTGATGGTATTGGATTCAAAAACTACTAATGTAGATAATTAAAAAAGTCTACAAATTGGGGGCTCAACCGGGATAAGGAAAAACCAAAAATATTCAGTTAAGATTATTTTTAACCTTAGAACCAGACTTATTGATCAACCGGGATAAGGCAAAACCAAAAATATTCAGTTAAGATTATTTTTAACCTTAGAACCAGACTTATTGATCAACGGGATAAGGGTGAAATCAAAAATATTCAGTTAAGATTATTTTTAACCTTAGAACCAGAACGGTCAACTGTTCTGCGGAAATTGTTCTCCAGAGGAATCAAGAGGAAAACTTAGTGTACAATTTGCTCATTAAAGTAATTGTACAGTAGTGAAAATTATAACAATGACACAAGAATTAGACAATTTGTCAGTGGCAGAGCTACGACAGGAACTGAATTTTGTTGGACTTAGTCAGCGTGGGAATCGTGCAGAATTATTGTCAAGAATGAACTCATTTAATAGCCGAGTCGGGGAACAGAATAGGTCTGTAAACAATGAAACAGTCAATAAAACTAATTATACATTTTTAGATTTAGAATTGGCTTTACCTAAATATGATGGGCTTAAAAATGTTAGATTATGGATTAAACAATTTGATGATTTCTGTGACCAGGCAGAAATAGATACAAAATACAGATATTTGTATGCCAGGAGATTGTTGACTGATACAGCAAAACAATTTGTTAATTTCGAAACCAGGATAATAAATTGGGATTCATTTAAATCGTATTTGATTGATGAATTCGATACGAGTTTAAATAGCGCACAGGTTCACAAAATGCTTCAACAAAGGGTGAAGAAAGCAGGTGAAAGTATTCGTCAATATGTGTATGATATTTTAGATATAGCTAGACAAGCAGACGTCGAAGAAGCAGCTATTATGGATTATATCATAGCAGGCATTCGCGATAGTGCAGTTATCAAAGTAATACTTTATGGAGCTGAGAATATTGGATAACTTAGACGTAAGCTGGAACAATATGAAAAAATGAAAATGGATACCCAGGATTATGATAGGAGATCTAGGCCAGGTACCAAAACTAAAGTTGAGACAACAGGTGAGAAGATTAAATGTTTTAATTGTGGTTCATTATCACACTCATCTAAAGTGTGTCCTGATAAAGACAAGGGTTATAAATGTTTTAATTGTGGTAATTATGGACATGTTAGCCGAAACTGTATTACTAAAATAAAAACTGTTAAAGCGGAGCATAATGTTATGAAAGTAGAAATGATAAAATCAATTTGTGTTAATAACAGGAGTAATGTAAATGCTTTAATTGATACTGGCAGTGATTTGTCAGCAGTGCGGGAAGATTATTTTAAAACATTAAAGAATGTTAAATTAAATGACTCTGAAATAACAATACGTGGTTTGTCTAACGCTAGAGTAAATTCTTTAGGTAGAATTGAATTGGACATTGAAATTGATTCAGAACATTACGTTAGTTATTTTGAAGTGTTACCATCACATGCAATGCATATGAACATGGTGATAGGATTGGACATTATAGCTAAAGCTAAAGTAGTTATTGATAAAACAGGTGTTAAATTTCATAAACTTTATAGCGATAAAGATGTAGATGAAAGTGAGGTTAAACAATTAATGACAATGAAAATAGACTATGGTGATAAAGAAAGTGATCTAGACTTATCTCATATAAACGATAAAAATGTTGTTAATAAAATACCTGAGTCAGTGGACAATGACAAACGAAAAGAGTTACGCAACTCTAAAAGCGAAAAGACAATTATATTGAAAATTGATACTCCTATATTTTCTAGACCGCTTAGACTACCACCTGCAGATCGACTAGTTGTTGGAGAGCAGCTGGGTGAAGGGTTAGAAAAGGATGTCATACAGCCAGCCCAGGAAATGAACGACCTAGGTTGTGCAATGAAACAAGGCAATGTTCGTCACTCTAAGGATAAGGTAAAAGCAGCCAAGCATTTTCCGAAGCCGAAGATGAGGAAACAAGGCAATGTTCGTCCCTCTAAGGATAAGGTGAAAGCAGCTAAGCATTTTCCGAAGCCGAAGAAGACGCAACAAGCAAAGAATTATACAAGGAAGTGTATAAAAGAAAATGAATTGAAGATTGGGGTTAAAATGAAAACCAATCAAGACACTGTTCGTTCCTCGAAGGATAAGGATGAAGCCATTAAGCATTTTCCATAGCCGAAGGAGAGGATACAAGCAGAAGAAATACAAAATGAGTTTGTAGAAAAACGTGAAAAGCTGAGAGAAGAGGATAAAGGTATTATTTTAAAAGTTCAGCAAGAAAACAGAATTAGCTACGGTAGAAAATGTAAAACAACAAGCAAAAAGTATAAACATATTCTCGTTAAAGTAAATGCTTTTACAAAGTTTGTTTGGTTGTTACCTACTAAAGCAAAAGGAGCAGAAGAGGCCAAAGGACCATACAAGATAACGAAAATTAAAGGAAATGATCATTATGACGTGGAGAAAGCAGGAGAGTATGAAGGGCCAGACAGGACTTCTACATCAGCAGACAAGATGACATCATGGGCAAGGATGATTGTAGCAACTGAGGACAGTTACTAGTCAGGAGAGGCCGAGATGTGGGATTATTTTTTAAGAGTAATTTTAAGTTAAAATTATATTTAGTTTTAAGGAATAGAAATAAGAAACCTGTAAACTAGGGTAAAGATCTTTGCTAAGAACGGGGTATATTTAAATGTTAAATAAACTGGTGGCAGACCCTATAGCCGTTCAATGGTACATGCTTAGCAGTTCGCTTACGGTGTCCAGCGCACGCCTGAGAGAACGTAACATAAGAACTGTTCGCTAACTATGAACGTGATGACACATGTGTTTTGGGCGAGGCTCAGAGTATCGAGATTATTATGAGTATTCAGAGTATTGAGAATAAGAAAAAAGCAAATGGCGATAGAATTATACTAGGTGTATAGGGTCGTTGTTATGTGAATTAAATCCAGATAAATTTATTACTAGGTGTAATATAATGGTTATTGTGATCAGCGTTAATGTTAGAGTTAGGCAGCAAATGTAATGTTAAATACTAGGTTGTATTATCATTAAGAATATTGTGTTGTTAACTATGGACAATTGTAATGGCGTATTACGTGGTAACGCAAAAACATTGTAAAGAACTGTATTGTATTTTAATCAAGTGTTATTTTCGTGTGAATTTAATTACGATTAATTCGCTTTATTCAGATGTAATTGTATAATTTTGTGTAAATATTTTGTGTAAATATTAAATGAACTATCAATATCCAAATCATGTGTTTGCTCATATAAAAGAAACTATGTTGTTATGTTATACTGCAAATTGATCGTCTCAACGGATAGTTGTAGAAAGTTACCTACAAATTGAGGCTTATATGTGGATTGAATAGTTCTAGGCTGCATAATAGAATCTCAACAGGTGGTTGTATATTCTAACCTGCAAAGCGGAGTCTGAACCGTGATGGTATTGGATTCAAAAACTACTAATGTAGATAATTAAAAAAGTCTACATATATATATATATATATATATATAAATATCTATATAAAGCACTAAATCAAATTCATTTTTAACATAAATATTCCTTTGTGTTCATCACCTAATGTTCATATTTTAATACATTTTTCAAAAATCACATCTCAGTAATTTTGCTACACGGATAATACATTTGTAGTTGGCCCGGTGTAGAAACAGCTGCGCATCTCTGCTATTGAATAATGAAATATATTTTTTTCAACAAAATATAAAATATTTTCAATTTATTAGTTATTTAACTAACTTTTCTTTTTAGGTTTAAGAATTTCTTTTTCGATTCATAAATTAGGTGCCAAAGTTACCTTTTACCAAAATTTCTAGCCCAATTTTTATTCTAGGCAATAACAGTTAATAACAAAACTAATATCGAAGAAAACACTACAAAAAGTCACACAAATAAAACATATAAAAGAAATACTATAAGAAAACAGCAGTTGCAATAAATTAGCTTTATTTTTTATTTAGCACATAAAAAATAAACCGAAAAATGCAAAAAGTAAAGGTTTCGCGACCTGAACAAAAAAAAATAATCCGGGAATTTGCATATTCATCACATTGTATATATTATTAATAATATATATTAATTTGAATATTTGCTATAACATAAATTATCAATATGCACTGGACGACACAGTGGGCGAGAGCATTGATGCTTGACGCCGACTGCTGTGTCTTCGGGTTCGATCCCCGGACCAGATAGATATTTTCTGGGTTTGGTTATTATGAACTTAATTTGATAGTATTAAAACAAATGAACTGAGACTGATAGTATTAAAACAAATAAGATAAGAATTTGAACCGTATAAACACTCTGTAGATATGATGTTAAAAATACACGTTACATGTGAAACAAATTAGAAAGACTGATTAAAAATTAAAAGACAAATTAAAAATATGATCGGCAAAAAGGTTGAATAAGCCAAAGCCTAATTAAAGAAAAAAAAAAAAAAAAAACAATATGCACTGATAGTGTAGTCGGTTTATCATTTCCAAATTCAAGCCCAAGTTCAATTTCAGACATTAATTGGAAATTTCCTTTTAATTTTTTTTTTGTAAAAAATTATCCTAATTAGTTATTGTAACAATAGTTACATTAACAAATAGATACATGTATGGATATATAAATATATGAAAACATGCTATAGTTTCAACGATCTTATTAATTGCTTTTACCTGCGTATATAAATGAAACACTAATTTCAATGACGCTTACCTCCGAATCTTATATATTTCCTTCATGGTCCGAAAGTAAATTATAAGGGAGCATATTTTACTTTATACACATTCCAATTATTGTCATTGTATGGCGTGAAATTTGTTTTTTCAAGGTGCAATAAACCTCATTTACCTGCATATATATATGAAGCAATAACTTGAAAGACGTATACCTCCGATTTTTATAAAGTTTCCTTTTGTTTTGAAGGTGGATGATAAATGTGCATGTCTTACTTCATACACATGCCAATTATTGTCATCGTGGTGTGGTGTGGAATTTGTTTTTTCAAGGTGTTTAATAACATAAATTACCTGTATATATGAATGAAGAACAAACTTCAGAGGCTCGTACCTCTGAATCTTATGTTTTCCTTTTGTATTGAAGGTAAATTTTAAACGTACAAACCATATTTTATACATATGCCAATATTCCAATACATATGATAATATTATCATTCAGATATGATGAAAAATTACATTTGAACATTCACTAAAATAATTGATTTTTTTGTATGTAAGTTTATCTTCTTTTAGTGCTAATATATTATTGCAAATGTTTATTTTTAATTGTTTCATTCTGTATTTAAGATAAATTTTAATAGAAATAACGGATTGGTTTACTTTTGAACTCACGATTACGAATAATGATCCATCTGCAGACTGCTAACATTTTTACTAGTGTGGATTATAAAGATTATTTAAAAGCGGTTAAATCGTAATATACGCCAGTTATGCAATAGGCATCAGTACTCATCACAGCATTATATTCTCTACGATCTTTATTATGTACTGCTACCAATGCAACTCCACATGAACGTATGTTTAATCATCACCGTAAATTCTTAAGTGGCGTATCTGTATCGACTTGGCTCTCTACTTCAGGCACTGTTATAATGAGAAAGATGGTGCGAAACAACAAATACGATCGATTGGTAGAAGAAGTGGAGCTAATCGAAGCTAATTTATAGTATGCTCATGTAAAGTTAGCAGATGGAAGAGAGAGTACAATATCAGTTCGCCATTTGGCTCCTCAAAAAAGCGACTTAATGTTAAAGAAATCAAATCTTTAAAGGTTGATTAAGAAGACGAAGAAAATAATACGTTACTTCCACTAGAATCTGTTAATCCGACAAAAAAATTAAGACAAGGACCGGTATCAATCCATCTAACGATGACATGCCTATTGTAAAGAAACCTCTTGAACGAAACAGTTGCGTACCGCCCCATCATGTAGACTATGTACAACATTAATGAGGCTGGAAGAATGTAATAATAATAAAATCTAGTAGTGCTACGATTTGTTATTATGATATAAAACAAAATACTACTTATCAAAAATCTATCTGATTAAAGCTTACAGAAGCTAATCTTAAGTATAATTTTTACAGGTATAAATCACCATTTCTATGAGAACGAATGTCAAATAAAGAAGATGCAAATAGGGTAAGTAATTATTTATTATAGCATATAGCATTCACTTTTTTCAATTCACAATAACGGTTGGGTGATGGTATCCGCTGCTCAAAGGACCAATATTACGGATTGGGTGTTTATATTTTATGCATTTAAGTAAACACCCAAATAATTATGCTATAATAATATAATTAGCAATAATATTGCTAATGTTTCGCCTAATTATTATAACTATAAAAAATAAATTAAATAAATAATTAATGAAACAAAATGATTCAGGTGATTAACGAAAATGATAAGATAATTGTGATAATAAAATAATTTAACAATAATAGAAATTTATAAATATTTGATTAAAAAGATAAATATAAAAACTGTTTTTAACAGTAATTATGTGTGTTTATAAGATACAATATTATTATAAAAGACAATCACTTAATCTACTAGATAATTATCTACTAAACTAGCAAGTTAATTTGTTATAAACTGTAGTCGCCACAACTTTAGTATATATTTAATAAATTTAATACCTTCTTTCTTTGAAAATATTTTTAAAACTTTAATAAACTCTTAAGAGTATATCATAAAAATTATTAATATACATTTTTGTCTAAAATCTTTTTTAATTTAGGAATATTTCTAACAGTGTAGATAAGAGAATTCATAAAACTTTCAGCATTAGTAGAAGCCAGTGTGATCATAACTAGTAGTGTAAAGACAGTGTCAGATCACAACTAATCAAAGGTCAAATATAAATAAATAAATATAGATAGCGTGTTATAAAGTAAAACATCAATATGTCAGTTATTTCTATAATTTTATAATATACGAGTACAATCATGTGGCCTCTTTTTAGAGTGTTTTCAAGAAACTGATTAATATTAATTCCCCTTCCCCTTTTCTTCTAAAATCAAATATTAGCATTAACATGTACTTAACCAGGCATAGTATCGTCATTTCACAGTGAGTACTCATATTTGATTTTAATAATATGCAGAATCTTTCGTTTATCTTTTTTCTGATTTCTTTTTGTGTTTGGAGTGGATGGGCAGGTATATCATATAATAGTTTTTATAAAGTTTACCTTTTAAAAATTCCAATAAAATTTAAAAAAACGGCAATGCATATTCTATTACATGTTGCACTTGTAATTCTAATGCATTACTTTCAAATATTTATAACAATTATAATTTATTAAAATGTAACACTTCCTGAAATATATATTACAAAATTTATTATAAATCTTTTTACTCGACAAAATCCATTGTTAAAATTTTGGATAGCCAGAATTTTATTTGTTTCTTTTTGCAAAAGTCAAACCTGGATTTAAATCTGAATTTTCAAGCTTAATGGCCGCAGTTATTTTCTTATTCAGATAAACCGTAAGTTTTACAAAAAATTTATAAATAGCATTTTTGTAGATAATGATATTTTGCTATAGAAATACATAAATACATGCCACGAGGTGTGGTTATTTTTAAACGAGACTGATTTTGTAAACCTTTGTATTTTTAGGTGTAATTAACATATATTGAATTACACCATTATGCATCTCACCTTTATCCCTACATTGCTTCTTGTGCATTTTTCTTGGTTGGAAACTGTGTTGGAAGATTTATTCTGTGAACTCATTCATGACACGTGCTTTAAACTCCATCAATTTTCAATTTATTTAATGAGGTCTAACACTTAGATGGTATATTTGTTAGAAAATTATTCGATGATGTGAGTTTTCGGCACTATTTTCGCACACTCTTTTTGTATGTCAAACGGCCTGCAGTTTCATCAATTGAATAAACTGAAGAACCGATGATCAGATCTGATCTCATTATTACTTTTTTCAATATTTTTGACCGTTCTTGACGTGCAAAAGCGTCCTGGACGTGCATTATCTTGTACGTTCTCTCGGTCATCTTAAAAACCCCTCAAAAACCCGCGCACATGATAAACATTCAATAGAAGATAAGTTTCATAACGCGATTTTTTTAGTTTCTTATACATTTTTTTATGACAATTTATTGCTCTACTAAAACAAAAAAATAGATCTTATACAAACGAAAGTTTATGACAGACTTATACATTCACAAACACAGCCGTTAATCGAAACAAAAAAATTTAAGCTACATAGCAGTCGGCCATACAGCTTTGCCGTATGCCAAAACTACTAGTGTTTCATTTAGTAGTAAGTTAATTTTTATTAATAGTGTTATTTCTAGTTTTTTGGGTTTTTTTCATTTAGTTCTATTTCCAACTGTGAATTATTGACCCTTTTTATTTGTTCCACCTTTTCACATGTTCCATTTTTTCTCTATTAAACCAAAAAAAATAGATCTTATACGAACGAAAGTTTCTACTAGACTTATACATCCACAGACACGAGACAGCCGGTAATCGAAAAAGAAGGGTTCACGCTACATAACAGTCAGTCAAGCAACTTTGGCGCATGCGTAGTTCGTCTGTTGCAGCAACTGACTCGTTTAAAAATAGTTACACCTTATACAGTACACTCTCTACGGTCTGTTCATTGTACTATTTACTTTAAAATATATTTCTGTTCATAACTCTTTAAATATAAAAGTTACAACAAAAAGTTATTAATAAAAGTTGAAAATAATGTTAATATTTACATAAAAGTATATTATAAATTTACATTGTAGTTATGGTATTTAAAAAAACATAGAAAACTGATTTTAACCCTATTGTCAATATAGCTGCTTTATATGCAAGCGATCGCGATATCACACAATTAACAATAAATAATAATAACATAAGACAAAACTTCAATCATTTTAGGACCTATTTCCAGGGATTATCGCTGTCCCTTTGGGCCAAAGCTGCATGACCTTGGAGATTCGGTGATCTACGTTTCAATATTCTACAAGGTTTCATTTTATTAATTACTTATTACTAATATATATAATAAGCTCTTCTTATACAGTTAGAATAAAACCAAATTGTGTTTCTCTGTAGAACAAAGATTTATTTACAAATTGTACTAATTTCATTAATTTTTACCTGTAGAACAGAAGAAACAACATTTAAAGCTTTTATTCGACAATGTTATTTTTTCGTATAAGTTCAATTTCTACAATTAATTTCTTAGCCAATACTTCGCCCGTCATTTGCTCACGCCTTGCGATCTCCTATATCGTAGACTTCAATTTTAAGAAAAGTGACGACACAAACACTTATATGTTGTGATTTTCTTTACATCTCCCCCATTTTGAAGAAGAATAATAACGCATGACATTTAAAGTGATTGTTCATCACTGATTCAATACCGGATTTAGTTTAGTAATATGATATAGGTTCAATTTCGTTTTCCTATGTCCGATGTCGACTTCTTAAATTGAATTAAAAATCTTGTTTAGCATTTTACATGGTCCAATTCTTAATTTGTGTAGTTTCTTCCTATTTTGACTATTTTCATTTTCGACGTAGAACCGGTCTCCCATTTTTAATTGAAATTCTTTTCGATGTAGACCAAAATCTTTTATTGTAGTAGTAAGATTTATTCGTGTTTTTCAAAGCTAGTTTTCTGTCCTATTTCAAATCATCATTTATACATTTTGATTTTAATTCTTCTGGTAGAATATTTACATTTTCGCCTTCTAGTAGGTATTTTGGCGCGAATTTTGTGATTGTGTGATCCGATTTGTTATATATTTCTACACATTTTTGTACGATGTTGTTGATGCAATCTTGCATCGTATTTTATTAATTAAATTTAAGTTTAATCTTTTGTGGAGGTCATTTTCCCTTTCAGAAATTCTTTAAATTCTTCTGAAATTATACCAGGGTATTGATCCTTTAGTATCATGTCCATTATGTAACTTTGTGTCATCATCTCAGGCAATTTTATAAAGTCCTTAGAATTTTGGTTTATTGATGTTAAAATATAAGCGTATCTCGTTACATAATCAACCAAGAAAAGCTAATATTTTTTTATTGACTGAGATCCGCCAAAACCTCCAATTGTGTCAATAGATACAATTTTATTATGATATTTCGCTGGACCCAAATGTGACATTAAACCGTATTTCGATTTGCTTCTCAATATCTTTTTAATACAAATCTCGAAATTACTACAGATTTTTTTTATGTTTGCTATAAGGTACTCTGTTATATACAGGGTGTTTTGTTGTAGAAGTTTAATTTGATAAAAAATACCTTCGCTGAACTTGGTAGATTAGGATTTTAGTAAAAGTACTTGGTTTTATTTTTTAATGCTTTTATAATACACGCACAATTGAATACATATAACAATACAATATAATTGATTCAATTTGCCCTTGTTGCTGGCTTGAGAGCTGTTACTAGAGTGATTTTAAACCAAAGGAGCAAATCGAAATTACATTAAATAACAAAGAATATAATATTTGCATAAAAGAAATGAACAAATAATAAAAATAGTACAATGTTTCTTTTAAACTAAAAAATACAAAAAGACATTACATTAAAAGGGGGAATTTGCTTTACCATAACTCCCGGGTTGGAATTCCATGGGAATTTCTAAATTTCTTAATATTCATGTTAAGGTAAATTACAAAATGCTCCCTTAATTTGAGATAAGAAAGTCTGGACGGCTGCAACACGCTGTTATTGATCTGGTCCAGTCAAGATTTTCGTATGATGTACGAAGTTGTTAGTCTAGCTCTGGTCGGACGAATTTTCACTGCAGTCTTCTGTAGACTATAATTAGGGCGGGGCAGCTGGATCATACCTCTACTACTTGAATGAAGATTCTGGGCAATAGTTGGTATAGGGTTCAATGAAATAGTGACCTGGGTATATAGGTTGGAAATTGGAAAGACTTTTGGGCATAGTACAAAAGGTTTGGAATGTAAATTAATTTTCATTTGTACTAAAATAGTACATGCACCATTGTATGGGGTATTGGAAACTCTTAAAAACGTTTTAGGTGGTCTCGTAGTGAGGAATAGTATTAAGTTTTCGCATAGTGGAAATAACAATGGAGGATGGAGTGTATGAAATATTTTTTTATATTTGGAACTCTTAATCATTTTGGTTAACGCATGATCAGAAGCTAAAACCATAGGGTGTTTTACATTAAGATTAAAATGTGAATACTTTAATGTTTCACCAATACGCATAAAGTATGAGATATTTTTATTGTGTGGGCTAAACGAGGAATTAAATATATTTAGTTTTGATTTAGCTTTGGCGCTGATATGGTTCTTTAATATTTTAACTTTGTCAGATATAAATAGATTATTGAAGTTGTAATCTACAAAAATTGATTTAGATAAAATATGATTTTTAAGGTCGTTCGTAAGTAGTAGGGATTCGTTTAATATTGGTGAAGGTTCCTTGAATGGTATGGTAAAGACTTTTAGGTTTTTGTTTGATTCTACGGTTGTGACTGAAGTGGATTGCAAATATGAGGATTTTAAATGATAAGGGATGACTGGAGGCTTCTTATCATATAGAAGTTTAATTTTTTTTTTTTTTTTTTATTTAATAGAAGTTGCCACGCTGTGTTATAATTTTCGGGCATTACTTCTAAAGACGTGATAATGTCTAGGGCATCATCCGTTAATAAATCTATTAGGTGAGAAAATTTAATGGCACAGTCACAGCTTTCTTTGGAATGTACCAATTTAGTAAACAAAGATTTGAATTGCGGCCATTCGGCAATATCTCCACTAAAGATTTTAATGTTAGTTTGGAATAAATTGTCTAAATTATTTTGTTGACCACAAATTGATAAATTAATTTCATCATTGGATTCTTCTGAATACTCAATAGCTTCGTTCATTAACGCCATAAGTTCAATATATTTTACTATAAACTCTTTGACCTCAGCATCTATCTGACTTATTTCTGGGTCGTCTTCAGAATTGTATAATAATTGTCTGTCTAAGGTGATTTCTTCAAATTGAGCTAAAGCGGAGTGACTAAGGAATGTCGGAATTTGACTTCATTTAACTGATATGTGGTTGGATCATATGAAATAATTGACTGAGATTGCTGAATATAAATGTCTAGTTTCTTCATTAAGGATGCGCTTTGAAATTTCAATCTCTTAGCCAGTGACATTGTAAAACGGGTAAACATAAATTATCTTAAACAAACTATTGTAAAATATGGAAATAAAATTTGAAAGATAATTTTATAATTTGCTACAATGACTTTAGAAATATTCAAAACGAATAATAATTTGTACAAAAGATATGAAAACAAATAGCGCTGAATGAAGGAAACAACAATTCTTTACAAACAGAAATTTAACAAAAGATTGAATATAAATTCTAAATAAAACGTTGCATGAAGGTCACAGAAACTATCTGAATTAGAAACTAGTAATTTTATAATCAACAATAAATTTAATTATCAAAATAAATATTATTCTCGGCAATAATAATAATTGAAGGTGCTGTATGACTGTGAATTATTTATGACAATTTGCTTAATAATTAAAGGTACAAATTACAAAGGTACAAAGGTAAATGTCTGCATGGATTGGTTTTGAAAAGGGTTTCAAAACCATGTGAAATTTTAAATAAGGAAATTTTTGACAATGCTTTTCCAATATAAAAATAAACGTGACCTTTGGTCTGGCTGCGGAGATTGATTATTTTTAAAATTTATAATAGATTAAACGTATGACTTTAGATCTATTTTAACATTTAGAAAATACTTGAGGATTGGTTTGATAGGCGTTTAAACCAACGGTAAAGGAAAATTTTGACAAAATGTTTGTCAAGTTAAAATAATGTGACCAATTTGGTCTGGCCACATGGGTTGATTATTTATAAATTGCTCATAGATTCTAGGTACGACCTTAAATCTATTTTCACAATTATAAATACTTAGGGATTGGTTTGATAGGGGTTCAAAACCAACGGAAATTATACAATATGGAAATTCTTGACAAATCGTTTGTCAATGAAAAATAGGTGTGATCAATTTGGTCTGGTCACAATGGTTGACTCATCATAACGAATACGTACGACGTAAAACTCATCAAAACCAATTAATGGAAAATTCCAAAACAACATAAATGGTACAATTTATAATGATAAAGTGATATAGAATAAATATAAGGGAAGCATATAAAGGAAAATTCCAGGTCACTTACTAATTTGAACGCTCGATCCATGACGAGACTTCCTCGTGGTGATAGTAGAACGCTGGATGCGGATGTAAGGCCACGATGTAGCTTGCTTGTATGGATGATGTTTTCGAAGTTCTTGAAGATAGTTTTCTTTCGAATAACTCAGTGGAAATTCTCCGTTTGTAAGACGTTGAATTAATCCGACGCTCGAAGGACCATGTTTTGTTGTAGAAGTTTAATTTGATAAAAAATACCTTCGCTGAACTTGGTAGATTAGGATTTTAGTAAAAGTACTTGGTATTATTTTTCAATGCTTTTATAATACACGCACAATTGAATACATATAACAATACAATACAATTAATTCAATTTGCCCTTGTTGCTGGTTTGAGAGCTGTTAATAGAGTGATTTGCAGACAAAGGAGCAAATCGAAATTACATTAAATAACAAAGAATATAATAGCATAAAAGAAATGAACAAATAATCAAAATAGTATAATGTTTCTTTTAAACTAAGAAATACAAAAAATACATTACAATTAAAAGGGGATTTTGCTTTACCAATAAGTTTCCTTGAATTATGTTTATGAAATTTAGGTTTCAGTTCTGCACATACCTTACAGAAAGCTGCCATTTTTTTAATTTTCTCTACAGAATATTGTTGATTGCGGCATCGTATGTAATGCGCTATTCTTGTAACTACAGGATTACATAGGTCTTCATGTAGATAAATTAATGTATTGTTTAGTGTGGTAGTATCATAAAACCTTGAGAAATTTTGATAACCTGAAGTAAAGCTACATATTCTGGAAAAATAATCAGCCGCTAAATTATCTTTTCCGGAACGATAAATCATTTCATAGTTGTAACATGATAGCTCAAGTCGCTATCTCTTAATTTTATAATTTTTAATTTTACCAGCCCTAAGTGACCAATTGAAATCCTAAAATTGATTGATCTCCTAAAAGATAATGTCTTCATTTCCTTAATCCTTCAACTATAGCATATGTTTTTTTTTCAATGGGCTTGTGTACTCATTTTATAGTGGTCGATTTTACAATTGTCGATTGAAATTTATGCTAATAAATGTGCATTGGTGTTCTATTTCATTAAATATCTAAATGTTGACGGAGATACATCAATTAAAATTTTGAATTATAGTTTTAGCGCTAAAGATGTCGGCCATTTGTATGACGTAAAATTTATTGTTTAGGTAGTAATTTGTTGATTGAATCAAGTCAAGGCAGAGAATAATATGTTTTTATTTTATTTAACCCTGTTACGGCAGACATAATGTTGAAATTTTATTGTTCCTGAAATAGCTCTAAATAATATTAGATATTAGATATGGCAGAGATTTAGGAGTGTAAAGTTGGTAATCTGTAAACTTGTCACGATTTCTGTCAAGAATATATCTCTTTTACGATCTGTTGTATGAAAGATATAGCAACATAGCGGTTGTGAGGTCACTTGCATTTGAAATGTTGTACAACGTTGAATCTCTTTAATAATTAAAGAGACAAAATGACTTTTTTAATTGTTAATATCTCATAACATATATGGAGTTATTAAAAAATAATTGGACATTTGAGGTACTGGTAACCAACTGTGTCAATATATAGTACACTTTTATAGAAATTAAGACAAAGGACACAAGCCCATTGCTGAATGTCTTCTCTCACTTGCTGACAATGTTCTTGAGAAGAAAGCAATTGGTCTTCCAAACTGATTTAGTGTAACAGCGATAGCATTGTCAGGAGCATTAGTTTCTACAACAAAGGGAACGTTATCTTCTATAGTTATTAATTAAGAGTTCCTAACATCGTTTTAAATTTTTAAAAGCTTCTATTAAGTCAAGAGTCATTGGAAAGGATTTATTTTGTACTAGTGGCTGAATTTTCTTAGAAAAATTAAGTATCCATTTAGAGTAATATGTAAATAATTCAATATTGCGACTTAATGATGCTATATCTAAACGAGGTTGTAAATTTTCTAGGAGTTTAAGTTAATCAGAATCCGGTTTAATAGTTTTATTTGTTATAGTATATCTCAATAAATTGATTGTAGTTACGGAGTAAGTACATTTCTCTTCATTTAATATTATAGAAAATTTCTTTGCTGCATTAAGAAATTTCTGTAAGTTTTTATTATGTTTTGTTTGAGTATGTCCACAAATAGTTACATCGTCAATGTAAACATAAGTATCTTTAGATTTTCTGATTGTATTATCTTATCAACGATTCTTTGAAAACTGGCCACACCATTAGTTACTCCAAAAGTGACGAAAAATGCGACGAAATTGATTGATTGAGATTAGTGCAAGCCTCGAATGCCGTATACTTTCTTTCGTTATGAAAACTTGATAGTAGGCGCTTTTCAAATTTAGAGCACTAAATATATTATACTTAGTAATCACCTACAATTTCGTCTATTTTGGGTAGTGGGTAGGCGTCCAAAAGAGTGAATCAATTAATTGTTCTAGAATAATCAATTACCATACGTTTCTTGTGATTTTCATTAGATGTGACTAAAACTTGTGCTCGCCATGGAGAATCACTAGTTTCTATAATCCTGCCTTGGGCAATTTTTCAACTTTAGTCTTAATAAATGTTTTATCAACTTCACTGTAGCGTCTTGATTTAATAGCTATTGGCCGACGGTTCGGAGTCAAATTAGCGAATAATGATGGAGAATATATCATAATAGAAGGTAATCCACAAATCGTTAGATCAAATTTAGTCCCCCCAAATTTTATACACACCTAGTTATGTTGCTTGAGGAAATCATTTGCTAATATAATATCGGTACATAATTGTTTTATTATCGATAGCTTGATTCATGTATATTTATTCCCTAACATTTCTATTTCTACATTACAGTATCCAAATATACTTGACGAAAATGATGTAGAAGGCATGTAGACAGTCCCAGTACATGTGATTATTTATAGTTTTCTCTGATTTGCTAAATTTGCGTTGATAAAGCTTCCAGTATCTATTATTGCGTCAGTGAGTATACCATCCATCTGAATGGTTGTTATAGCATGAGATAATTGTTTACATGTGGCAACAGTTATTGCTGATAATCGTTTAGGAGATGTTAGGAGAGTTTTTGAGATGCGGCAGCTACTATAACATCATTTTTTGGCATCTGTTTCTTGATGGTAATGTTTTCCTGTAAAACAGCATTCATACTATGTACAGGAGCACCGTAAGACTCAGAATGGAGTTGAGCATCTTTCATAGCCCGAGCCCGATCATATTTAACTTGTAACGTTAGAATAGTATTTTCTAATAAGCGTTGTCTATTTGTTGTAGAAAATATACCTAAAATAAAATTGTCTCTGATAAACTCATCTCTATTGGTCTCCAAAGTTACAGCTTTAAAATTTCAATCTTTTGCTAGTTGTCTGAGATTCCTTAAATATTTATCCAATGTTTCATTCGGTTGTTGCCATCTGGTTGCTAGTAAGTGACGAACGTAAATTCCATTTATTGGTTTTTCCATAAATTACACGTACGGTGTTAATAGCATTATCATATGTTTTGCAGTCAGCTATATATTCGTATATACTAAAAGAAATATGATTTACCAGGAGTTTCAAAGAGTAAGAATTTTCTACGGCTTCCAGAAAAATTTTGAATGTTTTAAATCAATATGTCCACACTCTTGTTGCACTATTTAAATTTGGATCTGTTTGTAATTTTTCTGGCTTTAGATATTTCTCTTGAATTATTTAAATGAATTTTTTAACAATGATTTGAAAAATCTATCTGATTGAAATGTAAAATTAGTATTTAAGGATGCATGATCAAGAAAATATTTTTCGATTTAAGAGCTCAAAACTCGACGTTTTTACATGCAGATTCCTGCTCAAAGAAATTTACTGCTTAAGTTTTAGGATAGGTTCAACCGTTCAAAGAAATTCATTGTTGAAAATTGACATAAAATACATTGCTCCTAAGTTGAGAAATGGGCTCATGTGAAATCCACTAATATGAGTATATTCTGTATTGTGTAGTATATAAAAACTATTCATTAGAAAGGTAAATATTGGCGGATCACGTTAATATTTAAAAATTACTATGTATTCGTTCATCCTAAAAAGAAAATTAAAAATTAAATTAAAATTATGATCTTTTTTAAATTACTTTTCACCATAACTTACACTAGGCAACTTCACACTGCTATAATAAGCGCCACAGCACGACAGCGGTAAAAACGGTATATAAAGATTTAAATATAACTTCGTTCAGAACTTCAAAATAAATATTACGTGATATTAACAGCAAAAATTAAGAAAATAGCACATATATAGAAATAAAACATTTATTACCACTTCAATAATGTAATAACATAACATATTTCATCAAAAAAAAATTTTTGCAGTTCTTTAAGTTTCTGAATACGTGATTTTCCACCAATATCTTGGTCTAATAAAAGTTTAACTCCTTTTTTGCCATTCGAAGCATATGTTTCTTTTATTTGCTTCAAATTAATTCCAGCTTTAGCTGTTTTAATCATATTTGCAGACAAACCATTATTACTTTTGGTAATATTTAAATTTTTAATTTTTCTATTTTTGTTTCCATTTATTTTCAATAATAAACTAAGTTCATCTAATACATTACTCATGACAATTGATTTCAATTGCAGATGTTTAATATATTTTATTGAAACTCTATTCAACTTCAACTCATCATGTGATAAATAAATTTCAACATTATTTACAAGTTTTTTATGTACACCGCTACATCGTTTATTCCGTTTTGTGCTTTCAAATCATCTGCTTCTAAATATTGCTCTGCTAATGCTGATTGTTTAAAACTTAATTTTGCTGTTTTCCGTTCGGGGAGTTATTTTTTTAGCAATGGTAATATATCGCAAAATCCACTTCTCACACCGCTTCCTTTCATAATTTTACCTGTTCCATCAGTTTTATAATTAATTGAGCATCAATTTTGAACCATTGTATGCTACTAAAAGAACTTTGAATTTTGTTAATTTTATGAAGGATAAAAATCCTTCTGCAGCCAACTTAATAGACACAGTGTCAACTTTTGCAGATTGTAAAAATAATTTTTCTCCATTTGTTGTATTCCTCTTGTCGGTAAAATGTAAACATTACATTCTGAGTCGTTGCATTTTGCTGCAATCTGAATTATTTTACAGGCTTTTTCAAAACCGGTGGTTTCTAAATCAAAGAACACAACTGCTGTTGCATTATTAATCGCAATTGAACTTTTCGGAACTGGTTGATCAACAATTTTAGTCTTAATGTGAAATACACTCTGTAATTGATTACAAATATCTTCTCGACTCGGTGCACTGTTGCTGGTCTTTCTTCCTGGACCATTTTTTTGCCACACAGCATCTATACTCCATATTAACTGTAATGTATCCTCGTTTGAAATAACTTTAGGTGATTTTGAACTATATTTTAAAGAAAGAATTGCTATATTAGTAATAATATAAGTAATTTCTTAGTTTATAATAATGTTAATGAGTCGTAATACCTTTGATGAGCTATTATCAAACTTCTTTCTATTTTCATGTTATTTCGGCAACTTATTATAGCAACATTTTCAACGTCTCTTTCATATCGTTTTAGAGTATGGTGAACTGTAGGAATATTGAAACAATTGAGTTATTCCAATCCCACAGGTTAGAGTTCCTAGAAAATAATAGTCATAATTAAAGAATAGAAAAGAAAATAAAATGAATATTACTATCTTCTTTTTATAGAAATATATACTTATAGCAGCTTCTCCATTAATCACACATTTACCAGCGGTGGTTTGTTGTGATGATTTAATCTCGTACATTTTTATACATCGATGACATTCAATATGAAATGTACTCACTAAAGTAATGACATCTTCTTTTTTTACAAATCATAAAGACAGTGCATCATTACACGAAACACACCACATATCATTGACTATTTTATTGATGGTAATAATTCGTCGGCCTTCAACAATTGATCCTAAAATGTTAAACTCCATAATGAGGTTTTGTAAAAGATTCAATGCGTATGTTTGATGAGTGTGAAAGTTCCAAACATCCGACAATTTTTTAAATAATTGTAAAGAATTTACATGTTATAAAAAGAATAATATAAAATATAATATTAAATACAATTATTAATATGAAACACAATCATTATACATACCGTAGTTCGAAACACATATTATCTGAGTTCTTTGTAAAAATAACATTTATATTTTAAATTAAATTTCAAGTTAATTTGTTAAACTTAAATGACATATATCACAATTTAAATATATATATCGTAGTAGGGTAGGAGAGCTGGTTCTGGCTTAAATTTGAAATTGAGTTGGAAATTATTGGAGTGGGGATGCATTTAGGTCACGATATGCAGAGGGGGCGTGGCTAGACTTGGAAGAATGTAAAAGGGGGTAAGGGTGGGGTAAGGAGTGAGGGGGGCGTGGCTAGACAATGTTGGGGGTAATAGTGGGGTAATATGAAAGAGTGAGATAGCGATATTAATTATTACGTGTGTGTTAGTATTGGCGTAATTATTGCATTCTTCGTCAATTTCCGGAAACCAATCGTTTATGTTCGTGTCCTAGTAGAAGATGATGACGTCATTACAGCTTTTATCTGTTGGTACATTCTCTACAATACCCAAGGTTATGAGTGAGAAAGCAATAGTGGTAGAGAGTGAGATACCGATATTAATTCTTATGTTTGATTTGTTATTGGTTATAAGATTATAACGTTGTAGGTGTAAAAGTGTTAGTTATATGTTATAATGACGTTATATTACACATGGTGGGGTATAATATGAAAGGTTATAGTATAATTTGTGATATATATTCTTAAGGATTGTTAAACATAGATTATAACAATAACTATTACAATAACAGTGTTAAATTAGTTATAACAGTGTATTTATAGCGCTTCGAATTCACCAGAAATTTGCAAACAGCACATGTGTGAGAAACTTTGGACACAAGCGCATTAGTTCGAAATCACCAGAAAAAAACCTGATAAAACACATGTTCTCATGAGAACTTTGTATATAAATTATTCTTATGCAATAGTGAAGTTATTGAAATATTAGACTCGGACGATGAAACTGTACAAGTGTTAGACTCTGATGACGAAATTGTAAAAGTATAACATAGTGATTAATGCATATTTTTTTATGTAAAACTCTATATATAAATGAACTTTTAAAAACAATTGTGATTTATATTTTGATTTTCAAACTGAAATATATAATTTACAATGGATACCGGTTGTAAGATTATTAAGCATATGAGAACAATTATTGAACATTTGAATAGTTCAAATTATTCAAGTATTCAGTGGAAAAAGTGGTCTGATTATAATAAAATAAATATAAAGTTGTTAAATAAGTTATTAAAAAATAATAAAAATACCTATTCAATTGGATATAAGCGAAGCATTGAAAGCAATATAAGTGTCTTAAAATATTTTCAAACATTGTTAGAAAATAAACAAAAAGTTGGAGGAGGAACTATAAATAGTATAAAACGTAGTGATCGGATTAAATGGCAGGAAATAAATTCATCATTTAAAGGACGTGTTAGAACAGGAGTGTTAATTAATTTAAGTCACATTGATCCATTACAATTTTTGAACGATGCATTTTATATGTTTGCATCTAGAATTAAAAATGCTTTAAAAAAATATAGTGCTTTAAAAGTTAACGTAATATTTTGTGGTGAATTTGTTTTACCATCAGCTAAAGAAGAAGAACATATATTTGAATACAAATATTTTAATACTAAAAATAATGAAATTTTTGTATCAACAGATTTAAAACATTGGTATAAGGAAAATGTTATTGATGTTGTATTAAAAGATTTAGAAACTTTTCAAGAAAATCAAAGTGGATGGGCTCTATATAAAATAGTGAATATGATAGTAAATATAAATCAATTTGTTCAATTTTATTGTTCATCATTTATTGACTTACCAGTTGAAATAAAACGAAAAAAGGCTGTAATAAATGTTCAGAATGAGGATGATAAATGTTTTGTATGGGCAGTATTATCAGCGCTTTATCCAGCAAAATATAATGCTGAAAAAGTATCGTCTTATAAGAAATATATAAATTGTCTTAATTTAAATGGTATTAAATTTCCAATGACGTTATCACAAGTTTCAAAATTTGAAAAACTAAATAATATAACAATAAATGTGTATATTTTAAAAAAGAACAAGAAAACATTTGTAACTATTCCTGTATATGTAAGTAAAATATATGAAAGTAAACATATACATTTATTAATGATTCAAAGTGATTATGAAGTAGAAGATGAAGAAGAAGAAGAAGAAAAAGAAGAGGATGAAGAAGATGTTGTTGAAAGTAATAATAAGGAATGTGACAATAAAATAAAATTTCATTTTTGTTGGATAAAGAATTTATCAAGACTTGTTAGTAATCAACTTTCAAAAACAAATTGTAAGAAATTTATATGTGATCGATGTTTACATTTCTTTAGATATGAGTACAAGTTTAAGGAATATTTACAAGACTGTGTTGGATTAGGTCTAAGACCAGTTAAACCGATAATGCCAGATGAAAATTCTAATATACTTGAGTTTAAAAACTTTAAGAGAAAAATTAGAAATGCATGTGTTATTTATGCAGACTTTGAAAGTATATTGGATAGTAATGTGACAAATATTGAAACCAAGGGGGTATATCAAACACATATTGCACATAGCGTTGGATATTATGTAAAATATTCATATGATGACTCTAAATCTTATTATAATAGTTATCGTGGTGAAGATTGCGTTCAGTGGTTTGTAAATGAATTAAAAGAGATTGCTTATAATGTTGAGGATATAATAAAAAATGTATTACCAATGAAAACATTGACGGCTCAACAAAAGATGGAATATTTAAATGCAATAAATTGTCATATATGTGAAAAACCGTTGCAACAAGACCGTGTTCGAGATCATTGTCATTTAACAGGAAATTATAGAGGACCAGCTCATAATGAATGTAATTTAAATTATAATGAAAGTTATGTGATTCCAATAATTCTTCACAATTTATCATCTTATGATTCACATTTAATAATAATTGATTTAGCTACCGGAATAAGTGAAAGAACCTCTGTGCTACCAATTAATATAGAAAAATATATTTCATTTACGAAATATGTGTATGGAACTAATATTTCATTAAGATTTATTGATTCATATCGATTTATGGCTAGTTCTTTAAGTAATTTAGCATCTTATTTACCAAATAATAAACTAAAAAATTTAAAATCAGAATTTAACAATTTAAGCAATGAAGAATTTACTTTGTTAAGTAAAAAAGGTGTATTTCCTTATGATTATATAAATTCCTGGGAAAAGTTAAATGAGACAGCTTTACCACCTCAGGATAATTTTTTTAATTTATTAAATGAGAGTTACTTATCAGATACAGATTACAAACATGCACAAGACATATGGAATACATTTCATATCAAAACACTTGGTGAATATTCAGATTTGTACTTAAAAACCGATGTGTTATTACTTTGTGACATATTTGAAAATTTTCGAGATAATTGTTTAGACACGTATAAATTAGATCCAGTGCATTATGTTTCTGCCCCAGGGTTATCTTGGGATTCTATGTTAAAAATAACAAAAATTAAACTTGAATTGTTTACTGATATAAATATGTGGCTATTTATAGAAAAGGGTATCAGAGGTGGTATAAGTCAATGTTCAAACAGATATGCAGAGGCCAATAACAAATACATGAATGAAAAGTATAAACCTGAATTACCTTCTAAATATCTAATGTATTTGGATGTTAATAACTTATACGGTCATGCAATGTCTCAATTCCTACCATATGGAAATTTTAAATGGTTAAACAACCAAGAAATATTGGAAATAAGTAATACTATATGCATTTTTTTAGAAACTAGCAATACTGGTTACATTTTAGAAGTAGATTTAACTTATCCTCAAAGTTTACATAATCTTCATAAAGATTTACCGCTTTGTCCTGTGCATTGTATTCCACCGGGAAGTAAACATAAAAAACTTTTAACTACTTTATATGATAAGGAGAAATATATAATTCATTATAGTAATTTAAAGCAATGTATACATTTAGGAATGCAAGTGTCAAAAATACATCGAGTTTTAAAATTTAGTCAATCACCGTGGCTAAAAAACTATATCGATTTAAATACAGAAAAAAGAAAAATGGCTACCAATGATTTTGAAAAAAACTTGTATAAATTAATGAATAATAGTGTATTTGGTAAGACAATGGAAAATGTTAGAAAACATCGTGATATAAAATTAAAAACAAAATGGGGTGGTCGTTATGGAGTAAAAAGTTTAATAGCACGACCTAATTTTCATAGCCGAACAATTTTTAATAAAAATGTTGTGGCTATTGAACTTTTAAAACCTAATATTACATTTATTAAACCTATATATGTTGGCTTTTCAATATTAGATTTATCTAAAACAGTAATGTATGATTTTCATTACAATTATATGCAAAAAGAATTTTTTAATAATAATTTAAAGTTATTATATATTGATACTGACTCGTTAATATATGAAATTATCACATCAGATATTTATGAAACTATAAAACGCGATATAAGTAAGTTTGATACAAGTGATTATAAAGAAAACAATCAATATAATATTCCCCGTGTGAATAAAAAGGTATTAGGTTTAATGAAGGATGAAAATAACGGTAAAATTATGACTCACTTTATAGGACTAAGATCGAAAATGTATACAATAAAAGTTAATAATAATGATATTATAAAAAAAATAAAAGGAGTAAAGACAAGTGTAGTAAAAAACCATATTTCTTTTGAAGATTATGAAAATAGTTTAAGAACTTTAAATGAAAAAAAATGTACTCAAAGAGAAATAGTTTCAAAATTGCATAATGTGTACTCTATTAAGCAAACAAAAATTGCTTTAAGTCCTTTTGATGATAAACGGTGTATTATAAAAAATAGTACCGATACTTTGCCTTGGGGTTTTGATAGTTTTAGTGAGAGCGATTTATTGTTATAAGTATATTTTTAATGTAAAAATAAATACATATTTATAATAACCAATAGTTTTATTTATTTAAAATGTTATACAATATTTTTAGCATCTATCCAACTGTTATGAGATTTATCTAAACCTAACCACTTTACAAAAACTCTTTTTCCTTTTTTCTGTAAAACTTTCTCAACTAGATATATATCTGGATATTTTGTTTTTTGTAGTTCTTGTTCGTAAAACGCGCCTGCAATTGATTGGGCAAGAGAATCATTAAGTAAATATGTGACTGGATTAGTTAGTTGTACTTTTGATATAGTAAATATTTCGGTACCCCAGTTAGGAGTATACCCTTTTGCAAATAATGATTTGGTTTTGCTTAAACGAACATAATCTCCAACTTTATATCGACTTAAACCGAACCTTTTTATTCTATTGTATACATTTCCTAATAATTTTTTTTCATTTTTTATTGATACTTGAGATGGCTTCATATTAATTGTTGAATGATGAGTATTATTATATTTCTTAACAAGTGCATCAATGTTATTAATCCAATTATAGTTGCCTTTTATACTAAAATCTTTCCACATGGCATTTTTTAGAGTTCTATTAAATCTTTCAACAATCGATGCTTTCATATTACTAAATGTACTATAATGGTTTATATCATACGAATCTATAACTTTTTTAAATTCAGTGTTATAAAATTCCTTTCCGTTATCTGTTTGTAAGTTTTTCGGAACCTTATTCTTATTTTTTAATAAAATATTTTCAAATGCAACAGTAACGTCTTTTGCAGATTTTGATTTTACTGGAACTGCCCATGCATATTTAGAAAATATATCAATTACTGTGAGTAAATACTTGTAACCTTTGTTTTCTTTTGCATACGGAATCATTTCTACTAAATCAGCTTGCCAAGAATCATTTAGACCTTTTATGATTACATGTCTACGCTTATAGTTTTTAAGTGCAGGTTTATGTAACTCATTAATTATACCTATTTTTGTTTTGCTCATACTTATTATTACACAAAATTTATCAAGAACTAATATCTAAACTATGTTTTGTTTTTAATTCTGTAATTAATGTTGCAATTTTTTTATTTACTTCAATAAAGTTATTAATATAAGCATCATGAATATCTTTCTCTACAGCTTTTAAACGTCTATCTATAATAATTAAATCATTTTTTGATACTGTTTCGTGCCGAGTAATTTTTTTCTTATGTATATGTACTCCAAATTTGTTAATAGTCATGTTACTTACATGAGTAGTTATAAATTAATGAAACAGAAGGGAATGTGTTTAAGTATTTATATAATAATATTAGCTTCTTTTAATTTTTCAACTATTGAAATAATTTCATTGTCATGTGATGTATTGCCCGCCATTTTTGAACTAATAAGTAGTTGTAATCTTTCAACTAATTCATTTGGGTCATCCCAGTAAATGAAATCCTTTTGATTATTGTTTAAAGTCATAAAGTTTGGTATTAAATTGCCACCTCCTAAACGTTTATTATTTTGTAAACCAACTGAGGACGTACGCTGCAAAAGTCTTGATCGAACGTTTTGTAATCTTTCTGAAGAATATGGTGTTGAAGACGCTGGGGCACTTAATTTTGTTTGAGGAGGAAATAATAGCGATATAATTTTTTTATATTTTATACCTTTGTTAGATTTAATTTTACCACTAGGTAAATATAATGTTCTATGTGCATTTGTATCAGTTAAAATTGTTTTATAATCCTCTAAATCTTCCTCACTATAAATATTTGCGCTTGGATCTATTTTAAAAAGCAATTCATATAATCCGGGGGATGACTTATATTTTTTATTTCCTATTATAATACCCTCTTTATCAAACGTAACCAGTGTTTTTCCTAATATTAAATTACCATCTTCTAAATTTATACCAAATGTATGATCAAATATACTTGGATCACCTTCTCGTCTATTAAAATCAATTAAATATTGAACGGCGTATTTATCAACTTGTTTTTTAAGATTTTCTTCAACTTCAGACAGTTTTATAGATGTCTTAAATAAGTTTGGATCTTGTACTCTACTATATTCTAAGGGTTCATTTGTTTCAAAAACCTCATCATCTAACTGACTAAGTTCCATTGTTGGTTCTTTAGCTAATGTTAAATCATTTTGCTGTTCTGGTATAAATGTAGTGTCTAGTGGTTCGTTTAACATGTTATCTAACTTAGATTTAATTGTTTCAACCTTGAAATCATACGGTTTTGTATCAATATCTTGTTTGATTGGTTGCACTAATTTAATGTTGGAAGCACTTTTATTAGCTAGTATATTTAGTGGTGTAGTTATTGGTTCAAGCTGTTTGTCAATGTACCTTTGTGCCTCAGATTCCCCTAGTTTTAATGCGAGATACTTTTGTCTTATAGAATCGCTTGATTTAATATTATCGCGTGTTAATTTTTTATCTTCATCATTAGTCATATTGCTTATTATTTTACGTTTACTATTCCTTTTTTTAAATCTGGTAGGAGGAGTCTTTATTTTAACCACAGTATTTTTTTCACGCTTCTTTGATTTAAACATGGTTACATGCAAACTTTATGCAACTTGAACGTAAACTCAACGTAATAAGAACGTAATTTAAACGTAAATTAAACGTAATGGGAACGTAATCACTGTAATTTGAACGTAAATTCAACGTAATGGGAACGTAATCAATGTAATTTGAACGTAAATTCAACGTAATGGGAACGTAATTAATGTAATTTGAACATAATTTGAACGTAATCAATGTTTATTAAGATAATAAATGCATGTTATTATGAAGATGGTTACCTCAACACTGATTATTATTGTAAAGGTTACTTGGTTATATCTAAAAACATATCAAATCCTTTTCTGTATCGCCCTTTATTTAAGTCACTATTTTTATCTATTACCATAAAGGAATATTTGAATCCCAACATAAATTACAAACTTGTTTAAACTCTAGAAAACTTGGAAAGTCAAAGTTAACATGATCATCATATATATGCTTTAAATTTAAGTCATCTTGCTTGAATAATATAATAAAATTAGTATTATCCCGTATTAATTGCTTTGGAATTTTGCTGTAAGTCTGACGTAAATAGAAAGAGTCTATCAAATTATGACGGCCCATGCTAAAAAAATTTCGAATATTATTTTGTTTATCGCAAGCAACATCATCAAATATGAATATAGAATTTGGGCTAGCATCTTCAGGTCTAATAATCTCTTCATTGTCAGTGTATGTATAGTATTCTATACCATTAATATTCTTCATAATTTGTTGTAATATTTTATATTTTGGTTGATATAAAGATTTTGAATAAATGTATATATTTTTAAATCGCAACCCATTTGGATGTTCAATTAGATTAAACATAACATTAGTTTTTCCACAGTTTGAAGGTCCACAAATAATGCATCTAATGTCGTTTGGTAAAAGTGATCCATGTTTTGAATTATAAGTGTAATTATTACTTTGATTATCTACATTCTTTACAGAAAGAGTTTGTTTTTGCTTTACAAACTTCATTGTTTAACCAGGCATGTGTTATAAACTAATGGAATACATTTTAAATGTTTAATCTTTATATATGAAAATATTATAAAGTATAAAATTGGATGATAGCACATACTTTGGTCAGTATGATAAAAGTAATAAACTAATAGAATACATTTTAAATGTTTAATCTTTATATATGAAAATATTATAAAGTATAAAATTGGATGATAGCACATACTTTGGTCAGTATGATAAAAGTAAAGAAAGGTGATGGTCTTATTGATAAACTAATCAATAAATTACCTTTTGAGTTGCACTTGTATGGATACAACTATTGCGGTCCTGGAACACGTTTAATAGAACGTTTAAACCGAGGAGATCAAGCAGTTAATGCATTGGACTCAGCTTGCAAAGAACATGACATTGCATATCACCGCTATAAAGATTTAAGTAAAAGACACGTAGCTGATAAAATACTGATTGAGAAAGCTTGGAAGCAATATTTTTCTAAAGATTCAAAGTTAAGTGAACGTTTAGCATCATTACTTGTTGCTAATATCATGAATATAAAAACCAAACTTGGAATGGGGTTGAAACGAAATAAAAAAATTAAAAAGAAGAAAATAAAGGGTAGCGGAAAGGTCAAGCATAGTATGGCAGCATTAAAGAAAGCTATTCTTAATGCTTGTGGTGCGCTAAAAAATACTTTAATTAACCCTGATAATCCTAAGAGTGTGTCAAAAGCTATTAAAATTGCATCACAAGCCGCAAAACAATCAATTAATAAAAAGTCAAAATTTAAAGTTAATAAACTAAGAATAATTCCTATACCAAAAGTAGGTGGTTTTCTACCATTTCTAATTCCATTATTTGCGGGATTATCAGCACTAGGTGGATTGGCAGGTGGTGTTGCAGGTGTTGCAAAAGCAATAAATGAGGCAAAGGATGCAAAAAAAATGTTAGCAGAAACTCAAAAACATAACCAAACTATGGAGGAAATTGCTATTGGAAAATCTGGCAAAGGAATTTATTTAAAACCTTATAAAAAAGGGTTAGGATTATATATTAATCCGTATCCAAAAAACTTTCGTTGAAGCTACCTAAACGAGCCCTTACTGATGTTGATTTAAGAAAATATGCCAAGAAATTTAATATCCCTCACTTTAGAGGGGTATTCATGAGAAATGATTTGCCTAAAAAAATGTATATAAATGAAAGTGGTATAAAAAATTTAGATGATAAAACATCAGTAGGAACACATTGGGTAGCTTACATAAAAAGAAATAAAAATATTTTATATTTTGATAGTTTTGGTAACCTTCAACCTCCAATAGAAGCAATTGAATACTTTAAAAATAATACTATTCAATATAACTATGATAGATTTCAAAAATTTAATACTGTAAATTGTGGACATTTATGCTTACACTTTTTGTATTCAAATTCTTATATTTATAATAAATAATATATTGCTATAAATACCTGAGTTTTATTTTTAATTTGTTATTACTATAACTAAGCTTATCGTGAAAGGATTTTTAAATAAAAAATAATGTCTATGACATTTACAATTATTGGAAATAAATCCGTATTAAGCGCCGATATTTTCCCTCCTATAGATTTGTACTATGAACAGTTTGAATTGGGAATAGTCGACTTTCAGACATTTAATTCAATACCAAACATTGACGACACTAACAATAAATTTTATTATATAGATGGTAAAGTTATTTCAATACCAGTGGGTTCATATGAATTGAAAGATATTCAGGAATATTTAAGGTTAAGCATTGGTGATTCTAGAGTAATAAAACACAACAGCGAATTTAAGGACAAAGCTGATAAGCAAATAAAAGAAGTATTTTTAAATTTAACTGCAAATACAAATACCCTTCAAAGTGAGATAATATGTACTGAAAAAATAGATTTTTCGAAAGAAAATTGTATTGGTTCATTACTAGGATTTAATAAGCAAGTATTAGAACCTAATAAATTACATGTATCTAACTTACCGGTAAACATTATTAAAGTAAATAACATACGTATTGAATGTAATATTACATCCTGTTCCTATCTAAACGGACGTTTAGTACACACAATTCATGAGTTTTCACCTGCAGTTCCACCAGGATATAAGATAATAGAAATTCCAAAGCAAATCATTTATCTTCCAATCGTTGTACAGAAAATAGATAATATTTCTATAAAAATTGTTAATGAAGAAGGTGAACTTATCAATTTTAGAAAAGAAAAAATTTCCTGCAGATTGCACATACGAAAGATTCAATAATGGGTATATGTCATAATTTAAAAACAATATATAATTCGTCGTTTAATCAAACTCAGCGTAGTCCAACCAAGCCTTTTAAGAGGATAACATTAAAAAATAAACAGTTTCTTAAGTCGTTAGGATTTAAAATAAATACTCTACAATGACCGCTCATATGCTTAATATTGAAGATAAAATCGTTTTCGATGAATCTATAAGTCAATATGAGATACATACATATAATCCATATTCTACAACTACTTTTGAAAATAATGACGAAATCCGTATCCCAATAAATCAACATAATGTTTTTACTTTACGATCTGAATCATATTTATATATTGAAGGCAAGACAAAAGACACAACAAAAGCTACACCAGTCTTCATACTAAATGGCATTCTATATTTGTTTGAAACTATAAGATATGAAATAAATTCTGTTGAAATTGATTCAAATAGAAATCCTGGTATAACATCTACTATGAAAGGTTATGTTTCGCATAACAATAACGATATTCATGTTCAAAATTTTGGCTGGTGTGATAAGGATATCAATATAATAGATAAAAATGGAAACTTCAGTGTATGTATTCCTCTTAAAACGATATTTGGTTTTTGTGAAGATTTCGAAAAAATTATATTACCAGTAAAGCATGAATTAATATTAGTTCGATCAAAAAACGATAATAACGCTATTTGGATAGAAGAACTAAAAGAAGTATTACCAAAAGTTGTCATTAAAAAGATTTCTTGGCGAATGCCCCACGTTCAAGTCTCAGACAAAAAGAAATTAGATTTATTACAAACAATAGAACGTGATAGATCATTATATATTGGTTTTCGAGCGTGGGAACTATACGAATATCCTGCCTTGTCAAGTTCAACAAATCAAACCTGGTCAATAAAAACAACTACATCTCTTGAAAAACCACGTTATGTCATATTAGTATTACAAAGGGAATCTAAAAATGACATTACAAAGGATATGAGTAAATTTGATACTTGTAATTTAAGAAATGTAAAATTATATTTAAATTCTGAAATATACCCATACGACAACTTGAACTTGGATTACAATAATAATAAATATTCGGTAGCCTATGAAATGTATGCAAATTTTCAAAAATCTTACTATGATAAAAATCCAAACCCTGTTTTAAATTTAAAAGATTTTAAAGAAAAAGCACCCCTAATAGTTATAGATTGTTCGAAACCAAGCGAATTTCTAAAATCTGCCCCAGTGAATATTTGACTTGAATTAGAAACATCAGAAATGATTGTTGGTTTGGTTCGCGCCTTTGCCCTAATTATACACGACAAAATTATTGAGTATAAACCTTTATCTGGAATTGTTAATAAAATTATATAAATAATGTTTATAAGAACTAGTATATGTAAAACCATCAAAGAATAATCACCTGCAAACGCAAGAATGAATTCAAATTTTTTAAATAAATATGAAGAAGTTGCTCAAACACTTTTAAAAGTTGGAGCTGTATTAGGAAAATATAAAGACAATGAATGTTTGTTAGAAGATCTTACTGAAGAAGATTTACATTACTTGTTAACAGAATTTTTCTTGTACTATATAATGTTTTCTACCGATATAGAACAAAATTGGAATCGATTACCATCATACTTAAAAGAAAATGTTGAAATTCAAAAACGCCGCTTATGTTTTAAACATTATAATAAGGGTAGAATTCAAAGAGATGGACCACCAAGCCAAATAAGAAACTGCTTTGAATGTAATTTTAATTCTAACTCTGATTGTAATTAAAATAAATAAATAAATAAATATACCTTAATAAATAAAATACATGTTCTTTCATTTATAAAATTTTATTTATATACACTCTATACATATTTACAATTATACATATTTATTAGCTTTTTCTTGTATTTGAGTCTTAAGTAAGTCTATACAAAGCGCCTTAATTTCTAAGCTTAGTAACTTTACATTCATATTTGATGATATATTAGTAAACAATTTATAGTAATTTAATTCTATGTTATTAATGTTATTTAAAACGAAATTTTCATAAAAGTATTTGTTATGGTTTTTATAATTTATTTCATTACTTTCTATTAGTAAAGAAAACAACTTATTCTCCACTTCATTAAAAATATTCAATGCAGACTTTGACCATGCCGTAAGTTGATTTAAAGAAAACGTAATGCACTCTGCTAACTGCACAAGTTTCTGCCAAGACTCTATTTGCATGTATACAGATGATCTTGGACCATTATCTGCCAAAATTGATTTTAGGTGATAATTTTGCTCGATAACCATAGTCGGTTTTTCATACAAAGTTTGAAAATGAATTGTACATTTTGACAATACAATACATGGTTGCTCCAGATATGTTATTATTCCATTAAAATAATTGGAAATACTGGCTTTGTTATTTAAAATAATTTCCCAGTCATTTTGTGATAAATTTACATACTGCCCGTTAAACTTTTCAATCACACAAACACTCTCACAAAAATTATTTGCATCTAAGGCAACTGTAATTTGCTTAGTTTTACTTGTATTTAAAAAATATGAGCACTTAAGCAAATATATTGGATTTATGAAATCAACTTTATTTAATGACTCCATTGCCTAAAAAATATATATGATCAATTACGCTACAATTTTAAATTGTAACTAAATAAAATTAAAATTGTCATGACTTTTATATGCTTTCGAAATTACTCTTTTACCTCCCCCTCCTACTTCTAAATTATAAATATTAGTAACTCTATTAAATCTATTTTTTCGTTCCTGTAATTTTTTAAAATATGAACTAGTTTTGTTATCTTTTTTTCTAATTCTTTCTGATTTTAATTCATTTTTAAATATATTTAAATTTAAACGTTTAACTACTTTTAAAATATAATCCTGATTGACCGGTGAATGTAATTTTAAATTTTGTAAAATTTCCAAATATAAAATAGAATTTATATTAAAATCAATAATTTCATAGAAAGGTAATTTTTTTAATTTTTGAGTGGTACAATGATCATAAGAACTATTATATTTACCAGTACTTAAAACTTTTAAAATATTTTTCCAACATGTATGACCTACATCACTCTTTATATAAAACTGATACTTAAATTCAAAATTTTTTCTAAGGATTAATTCAGTTGAAGCCAATTGGCTAATTGTATATCCTATACTTAAAAAATCTTTATAATTATCTATTAAGTGATATTCCTCGCTTTCCCTTAAGTATTGAATCCAATGTTTATGGCAAAACTATAAAAAAAAGAAAATTTGCAATAGTTATATACATTAATGCGGATATCACATACACAGAAGAAAAACTCACCGATTTTCCCGAAACTGTTACAATGTTTACACATGTATATAAAATATTTTGATCAAAATTAACTACTGCAACACAATAGTTCTCAAAGTCACTCATTGTTTTACAATGTTTACACGTACAATTACTGTATAAAATAAGTATTTTTTCAACGTAATTTATATATATATAATAGTCCCCACTATAAATATAGCTTAAAAAAAATTTTTTGCAAAAAAAAATAAAAATTTTGTGCCCATATTTGGTTAAGTCATGCAATTTTGTATTCATATTGTTCAAGTCATGTAAATTCAATGGATGAATTAGCACCCTTATACTTTATGAATTATCCTTATTTGGATATATTTTCTATGTACAACAAAATTTACAATCTATTAGTAATTAGTGCAATAAAATTAATCATTAAGAATCCAATCAAGTTAGTCTTGGCTCTCATATCCAGGGTCTCCAAATTCAGATATAAAAAGTAACCCGGCTCTAAAAGTTTCACAGAAATTATTCTGATTGATTATAATTTCATCAAAGAATTTAAATTGATTAAACATATTTAAATCTATTAACAAATGACACTGTAATCCACAATTTAACTGTAAATCAATGCCTAAATTAAATTTATCTGGTATATATATTATGTTTAAATATATCTTGCTCATATTATCAATTAATATCAATAATAATAATTCTTTTCTATCTAAAAATAAATTAAAATTTACTTCAATATTTAATAGTCTAGGTAAAATAAACATATGTTCACCTTCATTTATTTCAAATAATAAACGTGGAGAAAAATTTTTAATATACATTTTCATAAGCTAATTGTGATTCTACTATTATCCACAACCTATATAGCCTCATACATATGGATTAAACCGCTACCTAATAAATTTGTATAATAAAATATCCTCCTACTATTTTAACAGTTACTGTGGTGTTATAACCTCATATATGTAAAACAACACCATTGTCTGACTTATAAGACTTTATGATTATAACAACACATAAAAAAAAATAACTGTATGCTTTGAGAATCATCAATGATATAATGTACGTATATTATAACTTTTAGTATACTTAAATAAATAATCTAATACAACAATACCCAATCCGGCTCTCTACATTTAACTAAAACATGAAATGTATAACAAAAAAATTTGTCGACGTTTGGAAAATATTGTTTTTTTTTTTTTTTTTCTGGTGAATTCGTGGTCTTACGCTCACACAGTTTAACAAATGTGCTTCAAGTTACATTCCCATTACGTTCAAGTTACGTTCGAACTATTTAAAGTTTGTATGTCAAATTCAACGTAACTTATGCGCTTGTAACCAAAAGTTCTCACACATGTGCTGTTTGCAAATTTCTGGTGAATTCGAAGCGCTATAAATACACTGTTATAAATAATTTAACACTGTTATTGTAATAGTTATTGTTATAATCTATGTTTAACAATCCTTAAGAATATATATCACAAATTATACTATAACCTTTCATATTATACCCCACCATGTGTAATATAACGTCATTATAACATATAACTAACACTTTTGCACCTACAACGTCATAATCTTATAACCAATAACAAATCAAACATAAGAATTAATATCGGTATCTCACTCTTTACCACTATTGCTTTCTCACTCATAACCTTGGGTATTGTAGAGAATGTACCAACAGATAAAAGCTGTAATGACGTCATCATCTTCTACTAGGACACGAACATAAACGATTGGTTTCCGGAAATTGACGAAGAATGCAATAATTACGCCAATACTAACACACACGTAATAATTAATATCGCTATCTCACTCTTTACCACTATTGCTTTCTCACTCATAACCTTGGGTATTGTAGAGAATGTACCAACAGATAAAAGCTGTAATGACGTCATCATCTTCTACTAGGACACGAACATAAACGATTGGTTTCCGGAAATTGACGAAGAATGCAATAATTACGCCAATACTAACACACACGTAATAATTAATATCGCTATCTCACTCTTTCATATTACCCCACTATTACCCCCAACATTGTCTAGCCACGCCCCCCTCACTCCTTACCCCACCCTTACCCCCTTTTACATTCTTCCAAGTCTAGCCACGCCCCCTCTGCATATCGTGACCTAAATGCATCCCCACTCCAATAATTTCCAACTCAATTTCAAATTTAAGCCAGAACCAGCTCTCCTACCCTACTTATCGCTTTGCGACGAGGCAAGCAATGCTATTAATATCTTCCTATACAAAGCCTATATCCTATTTTCCAGCAAATGTTAACCAATAATCTACAAATATGATTCATAATTTCAGGCAAATTGGTTTCGCGCAGCCCATTTTTGCCGCTTCCATGGCATGGACTTAGCTACCTTAACAAGTGCAGAAGAAACTACTAAATTAGAAAACTATATAAGGAGCCTTGGTTTGTATTGTTTTATATGATTTCAAGAAACTTAAATATTTAAGACTATTTGTTATGTATCAAGTAAGTAAAGTATTTAAAGAATATTGCGTAATAAATTACATATTCAAATTTTCCTATGTTTATGTAAAATATTCTTTTAATAACAAATTTAATATGCAATATCGTTTATACCATTTTATGTACAAAGTCCTTTATTTGTAGTCAGTGCTATACATTTATTTATCTTGTCCGAGTAGCGATTCTTTCAACTGTATTTAAAAACAATATAATAAGTTGTAGTAGTGGTATATTTAATTTACTTGATCTATATTTAACTGTAAATCAGTATTCTAAGCAATAAAATTTACATGAATAAAACCGAATAATTGAATGCACGAATTAAATAATCAGATAGATCAGTTAACGCGCTAGTTTTTTATAATAGTTTATAGTATTTATAGTGTTACTAGAGTTTACCCCCGTCGCAAGCGACGACTGTCTTTTGTGTGCGAATTGAATTTAATTTAAAATTTTAACTCTATTTTTAAATTTAAATATTTAACTCGTTCTATATTAATTTTACATATAAAAACAAATAATTTTTCATATAAACTAACTTAAAAAATATTTATTTTTCAATAAAATATTTTTAATTTATTCGTTCTTTGGCCAACTTTGTTTTTAAATGTGGGAATTTTTTTTTCGATTCGTAAATTAATTTGGTTACCAAAGTTAGCCCATATACAAAATTTCAACTTTCTAGCACAATTTTTACCCTCGGCAAAAACCGCCCCGTGCCTCAAAATAAAAATTTTGAATTTTGATTTTATTTTTTTAATACCATATTCAGTTATTACACAATCCAAAATTTAAGCTTTCTTCAAAGTTTCCTAACTCTAATTTTCTCGGCGCTCATTTTATGAAATTTTGAATATCTAAATTTTGAAATATGTTCGCATTCAATAGCGTAATACACATTAATTTGTTAATTTAAGCGTTCACGAGCACATATTATTCTACGCAGGGTAAATTCAACATAAGTTGACTTCGTCTCGTTTGCTTTAATTCGCCACTTCATTAGACAGTCTTTAATCTAGTCTGGGATAGCGTGTATTGGCTATGATGCAACATCTGGAGTTTCATGCACAGCCAACATTGATATAGCATCTGCAAAAGTTGCTGCTGTTGTCTGGCTATTAGTGGGTAGGTTTGCATTATAGAATGTTGGGCCAAGAACACTGCTTGTATAATTACAGCCATTATTCGGTAAAGATAAGTAACTTCATTATGAAACTTCCGTTGGCTCCACTGGTATGTTCCTCCGGCCATTTGTGCATAAGAGACTCCGTTAATTTATCTGATGTGCAACAGCAACACTTTTAATTTTAGCCACTGGTGAGCGAGCGGGAAGATTTCTCCCTAAGTTGTATTTATAAATTTTCTTCTTAAATTCCTAATATATCGTACATCCCCTATACCTTTCGGGGTGTTCTTGTTGATAGTTCGCTTATTAAGCTGTTACTGTTGAAGCTTTTTTGGAAGTTTATGTGGAGAGGTCACTCCCACATTTCACACCTCTGATGGACGGCAACATAAGTTCCTTGTGTAATTAAATCTCTGACAGCGTTTGCACTGTGCTACTTCTTTTTTCCTGTAGGGTGCTTCTACCGTAACTACTACATGGTTTATATGTTTAACTTTATAAATATCTTGTTATTTATAAATATATATGTTTCCTCCTTTCATACATTAGTTATGCTTCTTATCACGTGTTCTTGTGCTCCGATTTCGCTTATTTCGCTCTTACTATAACACGATACAATCTCTCGTGTTTAAATTTAAAACTATAATAACTTACATTCAGCTCAAGAATTGTTTTTCTTAATATATCGTAGGTTTCAATGTCTGTGACATAATTTTCACAAATGCTGTGATCTCATTGTGGCCATTACATATTTTTCTTTATCGTTAGTCGTGGTCGTGGTAATATTTTTTTTTCTTCTCTATTTGTCCAGTTTCCAGGATGATACAGCTTGTGAGCTCGTTCCTTCAGGAACCATTGTTTTTTCATTGGATGTATTTGAAGACGCCTCCATTGGATCTGCTTCGGATTTCTTATTTAGGCTGATGTTTGTTTCCATCTGCGTAAACTTTTCTACCGAGCTACTTTTGTTGTCGGTAAAACTTAGCTTTTGTTGTTTGGGTTTCTTAGGTGATCACACCATGTTTGGTATTTTTTGAACAGTGTAACGACTGTTAATTAGCGGTCACACCGACCTTCCTTATTGTTTGGTTTTGATGTTTAAGGAATTAATTTAAGATCTATCTTAAATTAAGTAAATAGTTTAAAATATTTATTACTATCACTGCAAGTGTTAAATATTCAGTAATACTTTCTTATAGTTATTTTTATTGTTTTGTTAATAAATCTATTATTCATTATAGCATAACGAACAATAGTAGTTGAAAATTATTAAATTAGCTATTGAATATTTGTGCAAAGTAAAAAGAAAATCCGCACTGCTTCGATAACTCAATAAAACTGCCTTCTAAAAGTGTGTATCTTTTCTTTGTATATCCGACACTATTTCTTCTGCGTACCTCACCTGTTCTTGCCTCTTCCCTCTGTCTCTCTATTCTTCTTGTTCATTGCTCCGACTCTCTTCTCTTCTAAAGACCTACCGTCTTTAATTCCTACTTGTTCTCATTTCCGGGTCACATAACTCTATCTCCTCATATTCTTCTGTACTTCATCTTCACGTTACTTCTACTCATCTCCCTTCCTTCTTTGTTTATTGTCTAAATTACAATTTATCTTCTCTTATGTGATGACATATGTAAAGTTATATATCAGATCATTCTCATTAAATATTTCTGTGTCTCTTAGCACTTCCACTTTTACAATCACAATACTTCGCTTTGGAACTGCATACATACGTTTGTATGACTTTTACTTCTTCTTTCAGCTCTTTTTATTCCATTTCTCTATTTCCTTGTTTAATTCTTCTCCCACCTTGCTGGTTTTTATGCTTCGTATTACTTCGTTGCTCCTCCTTTCCTTTCATCATAGTTTCCCTTTTTATATCCTCCATCCAAAACTTGGTTTTTTTCCTTAATGTCTCTTGTGCCGCTTTTATTCCTTTTTCTCTTCTTTTCTCTCCCTCTCAACCTTTCACTTCATTTTGCATCTTTTTTTTGTTTCTTTACTACTTTTTTTATTTCTCTTCCATTTTATCTATTCTTTTCTTCATAACAAGCATCTCTACTCTCAGTATTTACTACATTTCCAGCATCTTTCTAATCTTCTTCTTTGATACTTTTTCTTTCTCCGTTTCTTTCGAATTCCTTTTTCTCTTTAGCATAGTGTTTCTTTTTGTTACAAAAATAATTTCTGTAACCTGTTTGTATTGATCACACAAATATGGCTATTTTTAGACAAGACTAATGCGGCTACAGGCGATATTTGCATGAGCAAAAGTTGACAAAGTAGCCAAATATTTTAGTCACGTTTTCATTTATGATTATTGTTAGAATTTTATTAGAATCTATTAGTTGCACAGTGATCCAGATAAACACAACACAGCAATTGAACTACAAGACACAAGTCTTAGTTGCCAGACTAAATGTATAATATGACTAACTCTGCTGTGACTCCATCTAAAAATGGTATCCGTGACTACAATACTGTTCACTTAAATGCAATGTTTCTGTGTTACATGATACGTATCTGATTATTGATAGTATAATATATCTTTTTGTATAATTCTGACAATGATAATCGCTTAATGTCGAAGAATGTACTCTAATACTAACATTGCAACTAATTACCTAACTTACTCATTCCCATACCTTGCATACATTTATAATGCTTCATAGGACTCAAAGCTTTAGTTTAAACATTACTTCGCATGGCCGCTGTAGGTAAATATTCTAATTTAACAATGGGCTTGTGTCCTATGTCTTAATTTCTATAAAAGTGTACTATATATTGATAAAGTGGGTTACTAGAACCTCAAATGTTCAATTATTTTTTAATAACTTCTTATATGTTAAGAGATATTAACAATTAAAAAAGTCATTTTGTCTCTTTAATTATTAAAGGGATTCAACGTTGTACACATTCCAAGTGCATGTGACATCACAATCCTTGTGTAAGACTACCAACCTTACAGCTCATAAATCTCTGCTATATTTATTTATATATCAAAATATCAAATATTATTTACAGCTATTTCAAGGAACAATCAAGTTTCAATATTATGTCTGCCTTAGCAGGGTTAAATAAAATAAAAACTTATTATTCTTTAATTTGACTTGATTATTTGACTACCAACAGCTACAGAACATTACCGCAGCACTGACCTACTCAACAAATAACTGACTGTAAAATGCATTTCACATCATACAAATATGGCCGACCATTTCTAGCGCTAAAACTACAATTCAAACTTTTAATTGCTATATCTCCGTCAATATTTAGATATTTAATAAAATAGACACGCCAATACACATTTATTAACATCAATTTCAATCAACAATTGAAAAATCGACCATTAAAAAATGAGGACACAAGTCCATTTTATCAATAACAACATCTTTAATAAAATGATATCTAATGTCTATGTGCTTACTCTTTCTATGACACATATAATTAGCAAATAATTTTTGTGCACTTTGGCTTTCATTATATAAATTCAAAGTACATGAATTACCAGTTAGTTCATACAATAAAGACCTTAAATATATTGACTCTTTACAAGCCTCTGCAATAGCCACATACCCAGCTTCCATACTGGACAAAGCAACAGTTCTTTGCTTTCGACTTTTACAAGAAATTGCTGAACCTGACCTTTAATTTAAAGCACATTAAATCTCTGCAATAATTGATCAATATATTGTTCCTGATCTAAGTTACAGTATTGAAATTTTTATCAATCTAAACCTTCATACCTAAACATTGATGTACCTGCCCTACATTTTTACAATTCAAATAAACAAAGAAATCATCGATATAGATTGTAATTATTACTTTTACTTTTTTTTATAAATTTTTGTGAATACACAAGTCTCTAAACGATTCTTATCAAATCCCACTACACATAGACATTGTTCAACTCTTTCATACCATGATCTAGAATACTCTTTCAGCCTATAAATTGCTTTATTTAACTTTACAATCTCTTTCTTATAACAATAAATGTATGGCTGTATCATATAAATATGTTCTTTGAGATAACCGTTTAAGAAGGCGGTCTTAACATTTAAATGTGTCACATTTATATTTGAATAAACTTAAAGTGCGAATAACACTTTTAAAGTAGAATGCCTGACTACAGGGAAACAATTTTTTTCGTAGTCAACACCTGGCTTCTGCGTAAACCCATTTGTCACAATGCGCGCTCTATATCGAACACTGTTATCACTTTTCGCTTTCTTTTTGAAAATCTATTTATACTTCACTAGAGTCTTGTCCAAAGGTTGCTCGTGCACAGGAACCCACGCTTCATTCTTTCTGAACGCTTGCAGCTCGGCCTCCCTAGCCTCGATCCACTTTTTTTTCTCAGGACTCGGCAGTGATTTTTGAACGGTAACTCGATCCTGGATAACATCTTAAATTGACGTTGTACATAGGTCTGGCCAAAACACTCTGGTTGCCTTTTCTCTCCTTAGTGGTTATTATTTCTGGCTGCTCTGGTTCATCTGCATCTTCTGTGGTCTGCTGCAACGTAGAAGCCAAATCAGTTAAAGATATAAGATTAAAAGATTTTGAAGAAATATTAAGAATTGTAGTAGTAAGGTTTTTCTTTATTTTTTTCTTTGGTACTCTCAACGACTGTCTGACTTATCTGATTGAATTACGATTTCCCAACTGAAACTGTAACGCTACCATCTGATATACATTTTTTTCAGTACTTCCGCGAATTACTACGTCTCTACTCACTTTGATTGTACGCTTCACTGGATCGTACACTCTGTAGCCTTTCACATTTTCTGCAAAACCAACAAGGATGTGTTTCTTCGACTTAGTATCCCACTTAAGTTGTTTCTCTTTGGAACGTGAACCATCACCTGACTACCAAATATTCGGATGTGACTTAAATGCTCAATAGCAATGATCATTGGAAAGTATTTTTCAAGTAATCCCGCCAACAACAAACTGCCAATCCACTTATCTCCGGCTTTAAAGCCCGTCCCAAATAATCTTTGCGCCCTTTCATTGATGATAGGACATACTGGGCCCATAACCTAATGTGATTAAGAAAAAAAAAACATTTCATACAAAAGCAAGATGACTAAGAACTTGTTTTATTTAGGAAGGCATGGAAAACAATACAATGGTTTTAAATTAATACAATAGATAGCGTCCGTTGGTTCATTTAATGTTATCATTTTAAACTGAATAATTTTAACACATTCGTTTATAAAACTCCGACGATATACGTCTGTTTTAATAGCAATATTATACGTAATAATAAAGTCAATTAAATTTACAAATCACAATATTCACAATGATTTTAACAACTACTTAAATAGCATTATACTTGGTTGTAAAATGCGACGCCATACATCTGTGTATCTGTAGTACCCTAATAATAGTTTCATCGCGTCTTTATTGTATAAGAAAAAATTTAAGTAGCGAACCGCGGTTTGCAATTCATTTACAAAACAGCGCTTGTTTCATTTAAATATAACCTAATATTTACAATGTTCATAACCTATATATATTTGGCGTTTTACGGTAAATTTTGAATCATTTAATATAAGATTCTGTCATTTTTAGTACTTGTTTTCTTGTTATGATTTAAACTGTAATTTAATTCTTCTAACTCTATAGATATGGCCTTGTAATATTATAATTACCACAATAACTTCTAGCAAACTCTTCAATCCATTCATTATTCAAACTTCTAGTGCACTGATTTATTCTCGGTATTGATAATTTATTAACTACTTCCCAAATTAATTTAGGTAGAGTTTTTGATTTAATATTTTAAAAAAATTTCTTGTATTCCTCCTTCCTTCTTATCCTAAAATATTTTTGTGTGTTTTCTTGTTCCTTTTTAAAATTTAGATAATTTTCCATATTAGAATTTTTATTAAATTTAGATAAAGCTAATCTTCTTTTAGCAACCATTTTAATACAATTGCTGTAATAGGGGTTTTTCATGTTTAGGGTCTTTATAATAAATTTTAGTGTATGGAATACTTTCCTCCGCTGACTCATTTATGGTAATAACTAAATGCTCATAGCTGATATATAAATTTGAACCATTATCAAATTTATTGGAAATAATATTTCGATATCCGTTCCAGTCAGCTTTTTTAAAATTTCTTCCAGTGATATAACTCCTTGTTCTACCTCAACATTATTTACATCTCTTAATTTAAAAAGTATGGGATAATGATCACTTCCCATGCTGTCATTTAATATGCAGATAATAGATATTAGAGAAGTTTTAAGAAAAAACAGATGGATAACAAAAATAGAATGTAAACTAAAGTAATCCACCACGATCAACACGTACCTTTTGCGGGTTCAGCTCCGTGGAAGTGGTCCTAAAATGTCCATTCCAATTCTTTGGAAAGGTGCCTTCACGGTGTAGGTATGCCAATTAATTCTCGATTTCTCTGTCGGGGTTCTTTACTAGCCGTACAGGTGTATCTTCTCTAGTGTTTTATGCACCCTGAAATGTCCACCTAAGAAACTGTCGTGTGTCCAATATAAATTCGGCTACACGTTGGGGAAAAGCAAGGTTCGGAGCATTTGTAAGCATTCCCTTTAATTGATTGAACGAGTCTTTACATTATGGTGTTCACACAATGGGTCACCTCTTCGTAGTTGGTTTCTCCGTAAGTTCATACAGTGGCTTTGCAATCTTCGCAAAGTGTGAAACAAATTTTTGGTAATAAGCACATAACTTAAGGAAACTCCGCACTTCCGACATGTTGGTGGGTATCGGCCAGGTCTGAATAGCTTTTACTTTTTCAGGGTCCGTAGATACTGCATTTTTAGTGACGACATGTCCCAGATATCTCATATGTTCGGAACATAGGATGCATTTCTTTGGATTTAATTTAAGTTTTGCTATATATATTATTATCTATTTGACTTCTCTATCTACTCGAAACTGCCATAGACCTTTTCCGGTCGTGAACGCTGTTCTCTCTATCTTCTTGTTTTACTTCCACTTACCAATATCCGCTCCGGAGATCAATATTAGACCCGCCCGACATTTAGACCCATTTAATACGCTAAAAAGGCTATCGATACAAGGCAACGGGTATGCATCCTTTAGCGTGACATCCTATAGTCTACGCAGAATCGCTTAGATCCATACTTTTTCTTTACTAGTATTATCGCTGATGCCAAAGGACTTGTTGAGGGTTTTATTATTCCGTCTCGCAGCATTTGATCCACCATGGCGTCAACTTCTCCTTCTTCGCTTCACGGTAGTCTTCGTACAGATTGTTTAATTAGTCTAGTGTCTCCTACCTTTATTAAATATAGCACTAATGTCGTGTGTCCTACGTCTTCTATTCCCGATGAAAAATGTCTTGATTGTCCTGCAGCACCATTTTCAGTTTATGAGATTTTTCAAGAGTTAAATTTTTATTTGATTACTCATAGACGTCCTGTAGGCAGTCCGGAAGGATCACTTCTTTATCCTCTGAGAGCTCTACCTTTCTCGTAATACCCGTTCTGATATTTAGAGTTTCCCCAGTGCGATCTTTCAGCAGCTCAATATCTTCCTACAGTTCTTGGAAAATTTTTGCAGTTTATTGAGTACATTCAATCGTAATTCAGAACACATTTTTCCACTATTGGTGCTACGAGGAATATAAAGTCTCGGATCGTGTGGCATAGGCCTGATTTTTAATTTAATTTTACCGGTAACGGGTGTCGTATCTCCAGTAATTGCTCGCAATACAATGGGAGCTGCTGGTTCAATGATCTGTTTTATAAATTCTTGTCGTCTAATAAATTTTAATCCGACTAGTGATTGCGTAGCACCAGTATCAATCAGAAAATTGCATGGCCGGTCTTCCATATATTTTATCACCCCTAATTATTCCTCTGATTGTTCCCACTGTAGTAATGTGCGGACTCTTGATTGGAACAGCAGGCAGGGTAGTCCCCGTTAGGCTGCCTGCGACTTGTTTCATAACTGCCGATCCGCATTGGCAGCCGATGTCAAGGGTCTTCTTTCCGAGCTTGTGCCATTCACAGTTGAGTTTCTTCCCCTCTGTTGTAAGACCATGGCCGACCTCTTGTAATTCTTAAATTATAACGGTTCCTGTTCCGTTCCTCGAGGTCCACCAATCGCCAAAGCACATCGTCCATGGTATGAGAAGGAGATGTAGTGACGGCGCCCCTTTTACGGCTTACATTGGGAATATGGCTGACGGTTTCCATTTGTAGCGCAGCTGCAAGGGCCTCGTTTATGTTCTTTAGTTTAGCTAATAATACGGCCTTTTTTATTCTGCGCTCTCGTACTGCGTCAGCGAAATATTGTATATATATATATATATATATATATATATATATTTATATATATATATATATATATATATATATATATATATATATATATACACGCTGATATAATATATGCGCCGAGGGGGCCCGGTAGGAAACTTTGGAGAAAACTGAAATTTTGGATTTTGTAATAATTGAATATCATATTAAAAAAGAAAAATTATAATTTTAAAATTTTATTTGGGGGAGCGAGGGCGGTTTTTGCAGAGAATAAAAATTGTGCTAGAAAGTTGACATTTTTGTATATATGCTAACTTTGATACCTAATTCATTAATAAAGAAAAACCCTAAATTTTGAAAAGAAGTTGATCACACACCGAATAAATTGAAAATATTTTATATTTTGTAAAAAAAAAATATATTTTTTTTAGTCAGTATAAATGAAAAATTATTTGTTATTTTATATGTAAAATTAATATAGAACGATTTAAATATTTCAATTTAAAAATAGAATTAAAATTTGAAATGAAATTCAATTCACACGCAAGCGCTGGTATAGAGATATTATTATAGATCATTAATATACAAACTATTCGTAACTCACTGCAATGAATTACAGGAATTTATGATGAACGTATTTGGATCTCTGGCAAGGATTTGGGCAAAGAAGGAACGTTCTCTTGGTTGTCAAATGGTGAACGTTTAAATTACACAAATTGGTTGAACAATGAACCTAACAATTCCGGAACAGATACAAAAGAAGAAAATTGTATCGAACTTTGGAATCGTGATGGCAAAGGATTGCAGTGGAACGATCGAACATGCTCCGATGTATCTTATTTTATTTGTGAAGTAGACAAGCCAATGGAAGAATATCAACAATTTCTACCTCAGTTATAAATGTTTAAAACTAAATGTTTAAATACTAAAATTTACCCAGAATTTTTCATGTAAATTTATATGTGGCAATGTAAATGTTATTTTCTTTGGTGATAATAAAAATTCATAAAAATGTACAATTAATAAATTAATAAAGAAAGGTCAATATTTAATATCATATCGATATCTATATATAATATGTTTTCCTTATACTGTTTTGAGGTTAGAATAAAAAATTCTTTTGTACTTTCATTTATCTTGCATCGTATTTAATTAATTAAAGTTTGGTTTAATCTTTCGTTAAGGCCATTTGAAAACGGTGCATCAACGGCGGTGAAAACCATTTTGGTGTTATTCTCTTTAGAAATTCTTTAAATTCTTCTGAATTTATGCCAGGGTATTGATGCGATAGTATAATGTTAATATTGCAACTTTGTGTCACTATCTCATTAAATTTTATAAAATCCTTAGAATTTTGGTTTATTCGTGTTAAAATATAAGCGTATCTCGTAAAATGATCCACCAAAAGATGCAAATATTTTTTTGTTGACCGAGATACGCCAAAATCTCAAATTTTGTCAATAGATACAATTTCAAAAGGATATTTCGTTAAATCCAAATGTGACACTAAGCCGTATTTTTATGTTTGCCATGAGGCTTCCAATGTGACACTAAGCCGTATTTTTATGTTTGCCATGAGGCTTCCAATGTGACACTAAGCCGTATTTTTATGTTTGCCATGAGGCTTCCAATGTGACACTAAGCCGTATTTTTATGTTTGCCATGAGGCTTCCAATGTGACACTAAGCCGTATTTTTATGTTTGCCATGAGGCTTCCAATGTGACACTAAGCCGTATTTTTATGTTTGCCATGAGGCTTCCAATGTGACACTAAGCCGTATTTTTATGTTTGCCATGAGGCTTCCAATGTGACACTAAGCCGTATTTTTATGTTTGCCATGAGGCTTCCAATGTGACACTAAGCCGTATTTTTATGTTTGCCATGAGGCTTCCAATGTGACACTAAGCCGTATTTTTTATGTTTGCCATGAGGCTTCCAATGCGACAATACGCCTTGTGCACATTTTTTATTAAGTTTTTATTTAATTTTTCTGATAACATAATTTTATTCTCTATTTTTTCTTTTTTTATAGTAGATTTAATTTTTTTTTGTCAGTTTTTCTTTGTCACGTTGTATATTTAGATTTTCTTGTTGATCGTTTTTTATATCCACTAGATTAATCAAATTAACCGCTTTCAATCTTCTGTATTCTCTAAAGGTTGCAGAAGTGGGTTTTTGTTTAAACAGTCTGCTTTTTGGTTTAATTTTCCTGGGTTATGATTTATTTTAAAATTGCGATAAATAGTACGTAATATCCCTTAGTTCTTCGTCTGTCCTGGCTTTTATTTTCATGTTTGCCAAGGGTTTATGATCGGAGTATATTGTAAATTTTTTTCCCATCAACCAGTGTTGCCAATATTTTATAGTTTTTTTATTGCTAAACATTCCAGGTATATTGCCTTCTTTTTATTATGGGCCTCAGTTAATTTTGAGAAATAGGCCACCGGCTTACTATTTCCATTTTCATCGATTTGTTTTAGCACAGCTCCCACTCCTTTAATGCATGCGTCTGTGTAGATGTCAATTTAAACCTCAGGATCAAAAATTTTCAAGACAGGTTCTAAAGACATTTATGTCTTTATTTTTTTAGATCAGTTGTATGGTACTTCCATCCTTAGTAAGTTGTATTGAGGATCCAGAATGATTGCACTATGTGGTATAAATTTATGGTGAAAATTTATTTTCTCCATAAATTTACGTATATTTCTTGTTGTTTCCTAAACTAGAAAATCTTTAACGGCTGTTAGATAATCCTTCAAAGGCTTAACTGAATTATTCTCTATACTATAACATAGGTAATTTGCATGATTCTTAGCGAAATTGCATTTTGAAAGGTTCAGCATAAACCCTTTAACTGATATTACCTCGAACAATTTTGATAAATATTTTCTTTAAAAGTTTTGAAAAAAAACTATAATGTCGTCTATGAAGTTTACTGCAAATCCAGAGCCGTTACTGCTGGAGCCGTTTTTAGTCCAAATGGAAAACAAGTCCATTAATAATGACCCTCCTGTGTAGTGAATGCAGTTTTTTCCTGTCTTTAATTTTTAGAGGGATTGACCAGAATGCAGAATTGATGTTCAACGTTGTAAAATATTTGCTGATTACCGTTTTCACTATTAGATCTTCGATCAGTGGGAACGGTTGCAATTGAGGGACAATAATGTTTTTTTTTTCTTTTGTATTTTATATGCTAGAGTAACTGGAGCAACCAAAAAACTATATGATTCCTTTGGTGTATTTGATTTTCTATTTCTTTTCTATTTTCCATCGTGCATCTATATAGGCATTTGTAACAGTATTTATCTACCATAAGATCAATACAGGCTTCATAATCTTTTATCGTGCCGATGTCATATTTGTCTTTCGCCAATACTAATTTGTGTTTATCTATTAGTTTTCCAATTTCTAGTTCTTGTTGTGAACTTAAGTGATTTATTGAAATTTTAAATTCCTTAGAATTTAATTCAATTGTTTGTTTTTTGGTTCTCTACCTAGTTTATCAGGAACTTAACCGTTTAATTTTCTATATCTTCTCTATTTAAAGCATCTTTATTTATTTCTTCGTTTTTGCCTTGTATATTCCTTAGATCTTCATCTTAAGTTAACTTGAAATTCTTGATGCAATCCAGACCGATGAGAAATGCATAATTAACATTTTTATTATCCACAATAAAGATATCCATACTTTTTTCAATATCGTAAATTTTTATTTTCAATGCTACCAAACCTTCTGTTTTCTTTACACCATTAATAGTTTTCAGCTTTACCTTTTGCATATTATCTAAATTTTTTTGTTTTATCCTCATCAATTTTGCATTAATTAGTGACACGTTCGAGCGTCAGTCAAAAACTCCAAAAATTACTAGTGTTTTATTCAGTAGTAAGTTGATTTTTATTAATATTATTAGTACAAAGTCCGTCTTGAAGCGATGAAATAATAATTTTTAAAAACGTGTATGTTGTAGGAAAACATATTTTGTAATTTTACATAAAATTCGTTAATTTACTTCTATAAACTTCACTTCACAGATGCAAATAAAAATTATTTTTAATTAATCGAAGAACAAGATAGATGTATATTTTAACTGGATGATTGATTTAATACTTATTACTTTAAGATCTGAGAGAATTCTGCTGAACTCTATCAACTACTGCTTAGAAGAAAACAAAACATAGAGAGAGACATAAATATGTAGAGGAAAGAGATGTAAATAACAACTGAATTTAGTTATAACAGACATCCAGCATAAAATAGATTAATTAAATAGTAAATACAACTGCTATTTACATAAAATAAAATAATATAACTAAATTACTATTGCATAATAATGAATACAAAAAATATAAAATATATCTTATAGTTAAATTTAACTAGGTATTATTTTAATTTTTTGGGTTTTCCTCATTTATTTTTATTTCCAACTTATTATTGACACTTTTTATTTGCTCCGTATTTTTACTTTTTTCGTTTTTTTCCCTAGTTCGATTCGGCCTTTACCTTTCTTCATTTTCGCAGATTTGTCGATGGTTTCTTTTCTTCAACTTTTACGAATTTTTTATCGAAATACTTTTCTATTTTTCCTATTCTTGTTTTATCAGTTAACAATTTCTTAGTAGAGATCTTCCGTTTCAAATAATGTTTCTCTATTTATTTTGTAGGACACGTAATTCGGAAAGCCAACCGCTATAAGGTCTACTAGTGTTCCAGTGTCTATCGATTTTCTAATCTCCAAAAACAGTTTTTTTTTCTTTATAGCATAGTCTAGCAAGGGGATTGTTTTATATTTGAAAACAAAAGTGTTGTAAGTACGCATAAGTCGTACTAATCCTTTCTATTTTTAATATAAATGTTATTTATTTTATAAGAATTATATTATGTTATCTTTAATTTTAGTATTAATATTGTAACAAATAATTGTTTAAAGTTAGCGCTTGTAAACATTGACTCTGGTCTGTGGATATTTATACTATTTTAATACTGGTAATATTGTATCAGTGTAGTATGATGTAAAGTTAACAAATAAATTGTTAATATACCGATCGGTATTGCTTGTAGAACGCCAGTCTCATCCTAGTCTCAAACTGAGCCTCAGAGCATGATTATCAGTTTTACTTCGTTCGTACAATAACTCTAATTGTAACATCAAGTATACTACTGTAAGCACGTTTTCACTATTAATCAAATTATAACACTAAGAATTTACATTTTGTTCTATATCTGACATCTTTATTAATCTAATAAAATACTATTGTAATTAAGTATGCAGATATAATATTACAACGAATAAATGATATATTTTAATAAAAGTGTTTGTATTAATAGTATTTAAAAGATACTAATTGTTCCAACGTCGTACGTCGCAACAAGGTTATACTTTAGACCGCTCAAGTATTCTCAAATTGCAACAATACTCCGTTTTAACAAGAATTCTGTTAATCATCATAAAGAGAGTTAATTCTTATCAACGTGAGTGATTCAAGAAGGTGGATGATCGTCAACTGAAGAGTCTACTTCCAGAAACTAGCAACACGGCGTGATGTATTAGCAAGCTGAGTAATCTCCACATACAACGAGCATCCGACCTCTTTTTACAACATTGATGTCAGGTGTAACATCCGCCCTTCGAATCTACTCACAACAAATGGTGTCAGGTGGGGTCTCGAAGAGATATTCCTACACATAAATATCCAAGAGGTACGCCCAAATTTTTTTTTCTAAATATTCTACACCTGGATGCGAATCAAGTAAATCTGGATACCACTACGCCGATCGATTATTTCCAAAAATTGCTGAAAAGTACGACTAGAACTTCATATCATCTGTATTTCACATAATTTTCTACAAGTTCGGCGGATGCAAAACTACAGCCCGTTGAACCTGGAAAAAGAAATCTTTTGCCTCCCCGCGACTGGATGGATGCTTCTAGAAGACTTGGAATAATCTAAATCGATGTTGGTCGTTTGCAGAGTCCCGCACACAGCTGTGTATAGATCATAATCACTGATAAGAAAAATCTTTAAGTATAATAGAACAGTATCTTTTTTTTCTTGTATATAATTATAACTATAAATTGATAATTATTTTTTTTTTATAGCAACGTTACTAATGAAGCTATCATTTTTTTAGTATTATATTCAGTACTTTTGAATATTTGCTATAATTTAAGTATTTTTTATTAGCATCATTATTAACGAGGTTATAATTTTTTTTTAGTATTATATTCAGTACTTTTAAATATTTGCTATAACCTAAGTATTTTTGTAGCATCATTGTTTGTCATTGAAGCTATTAATTTTTCAGTATTATATCCAATACTTTTGAATATCTACTATAATATTTTCTATAATTGTTTCTACAATTATACTAATTCATGTTTAATATTTTTTAGAACAACATTTTTTTTGAACAAGAGGGAATTTTGAAAAGGAGAAGTAAAGAGCTGAATCAGTTAGATAGCAGTCTGTTCAATCAGAGAGACTACCTTCCTGTTACAACTGCAACGTCTGAGCCCCATCGGAAATTTCCTGTGAGTTACTGTTTTTGCTAGCAATTTTTCCTTGTCAGAATCCTATTTTTTCGGAGAGTCGTTTATTGGTACAAAATAATCTTTAGTCTGTATATTATATATAACTTTAATTAAGTACTATGGCACCGAGCGTTCATTCTCTCACATTAGTTGATAATACAATCAACCTAATCAATGAGTTTCAAAAAATCTAGAAGTCCAATCAACATCCTTAACGATCGTTGAATTAAAAATCAAAAACTTAGAAAAGGCTTGGGTCAAATATAATAGTATCGTAGAAGCACTGCTTCCAACTCTAAAAAATGAAGAAGCTACGGCTATCGTTAATAAGTCTATGGAAGTTGAAAGTATATACGATGACACCCTTATTTCCTTGTTGAATTATAAGCAAACATTTGAGGATGATACACATATTGTGGATGACTCAAAAACCATAGATTCAATAAAAAATTTAAACTTAAGTCCAATGCAACTAACCGTTTTTGATGGAGAATATACTAATTGGCAAAGTTTTATGGAATTATTTACAAATTTAATTCGTAATAATAGTAAATTATCAAGCATTGAAAAAATGCACTATTTAAAATTAAATTTGACAGGAGAACCACTCAAACTCATAAAGAATTATCCTTTAACAAACGATAATTACGAAATTGTTTGGAACATCCTTTGTAAACGTTATGACAACAAAGTAGCACTTATTGAAACCTGTTTAAACAATTTGATAAACTACAATGTTATACGTTTAGAGTCAGAAATCAATATCAAAAAATTTCTAGACGAAATTAATGAATCGATTAGAGCATTAACCGAGTTGGGAATATATTCTAATCATTCAGATTTTATTTTTATACATTTTTTAAAAACCAAGTTAGATTTTAACTCATTAAAGGAATGGGAAAACAGAAATACTTCTGAATTACCAACCCTAAATGATTTTACGGATTTTCTTGAAACACGGTGGCGCACTCTAGAAAGAAGGAGACATGTTAGATTTAAAACAGATCCAAGTCATTCTATTTCTAGTAGTAAACCAGTATCAAGTGAACAATTTGCTAACAAAGTTGAAACAAAATTTAAAACTTTTTTTTGTAACCATTGTAAAAAGAATGGTCAAATTGAGAAATATTGTTTTATCAAGAAGGAAAATGCGGATACGGTAAATCCTGTCGCGCAAATTAATATTTGTAGGAGAGCTACGGTATTTTCAAAACCTTCTGTTTATTGTAAAAGATCAAGACATCTTGAATCTGATTGTCCTCAAGTATCTTTTACTAAAAATACAAAACAAAGTTCAAATAGTGAATTATGTTCTTTTTATAATCACCATTTACGTAAATTTAATAGTTTAAATAAAAATATTGAGATTAAAGAAATACCAGATACTATCCAATTGAAAATAGTAGCAGCCAAAGCAAAGACTGTATCATTTTTATTGGATACTGGTTCTCAAATTTCTTTAAATAAACAAAACATTTTAAATAATAATATCAAAATAGATAGTACATCTAAAATTTTGTTAAAGGGAATTTCTGAAGGCACGCCTTATACTTTAGGTTCACTGAAAACTTCTATAATTTTAGATAGTTCTAGGTCGAAACAAACCTTTTAGGTTGTGTCAGAGGATTTCCCCATTCAGCATGATGGAATTATAGGATTAGATATTTTACGTACATTTAAAGCAGTAATTAATTTGGAAATGAACAGTGTACAATTCTCACAATGTAGCAAGATATTTGAATTACCATTAATAAACATAAACAGTATTATCGTACCAGCACGTACTAGGAAATTAATTCCTATGTCGGGTTCTACGGTAGGAGTTTGTGTAGCCAAGGAATTGCTACCTGAAGTTTTTTTAGCCAACGCATTAATTAATCCTGTTAATAATATTTTTTATATATCAATAACTAATTCCTCAGCAAAAGATGCAATTCTTAACAATTTTAAACCAGATATAATTCCAATAAATAAATTTAATTTTTACCATTTTTTGAAAAGAAATCCTAACAATCCTAAAAGATCCTTACGACATCTTTTATTTAATAATATAGATTTTTCGAATGTTAATTCAAAATACTTAACAGATTTAATGGAAATCTGTAATAATTTTAATAACATATTTTTTTTCCCGGTAGATAATTTATCTTGTGCGAGTGCACTGAGTGTCTCACCTAACCCTGTAAACATTAAGCCGCATAGATTACCTCATGCGCATAAAGAAATTGTTGAGAAGCATATTCAAGAACTGTTGGCTAACAACATTATTGAAAAATGCGACTCACAGTTTAACGCACCTCTGTTAATGGTACCCAAAAAAGCAGATGCGTCGGGGAAAAAACAATTTCGCGTTGTAATCGATTATCGTAAACTTAATGAGCAGACGACAAGTGATGTTTATCCTTTGCCTCTCGTACATGACATACTAGACCAATTTAGTGGTGCAAAATTTTCTTCTACGATTGAATTAGTACGTGTTTTTCACCAGGTCCCTATACTTCCCGAAAATAAAGAACAAACAGCATTAAAAGCAAATTTTAAACATATTTATAATGACACTACAATTAAGATTAATGATCCAGATTCAATAAATAATATAATTTCTGAATTTCATATTAATCCTACAGCAGGACATTTAGGAGTCTCTAAGACAATTAGAAGACTAAAATTATATTTTAACTTCCCAGGTATGATTAGGAAAGTAAAAAATTTTATTAAACACTGCGAGTCGTGTCATAATCATAAAATAAATATAGTGGAAGATTTAGCTATAAATAAATTTACTAGTAATAAACCAAGAGTTAAACTAAATTTTGATAAAAAGGTCAATTCTCTTTTTTCACCTAAAAAATATGCGGTAGTTAATAGGAATAGATTGAAGAGATTTTGTACCAATCAACAAAACCTTAAAGTGTTAGATGGATTTTGTCAGGGATGATTGTTTTGTGAAGCAGTGTCAACTCTACACGATGGGATCAGAATTGTTGTCGACACTTTGCTTCTCTTTTTGTTTTTTTCCAGAATTGTAACTCGTATATTTTGTTTTTATACGTGTCCCTTTTTTTTTGGAAGGGGGTGTTGTGATAGTACGATATCGTCCTATCTTCCTTTTTCTTTTTCTTGGAAAGAAACGCATATGTTTTGTTTAATATGCGTTCCTTTTCTAGGGATGAATGGTGTTGTAAGTACGCATAAGTCGTACTTATCCTTTCTATTTTTAATATAAATGTTATTTATTTTATAAGAATTATATTATGTTATCTTTAATTTTAGTATTAATATTGTAATAAATAATTGTTTAAAGTTAGCGCTTGTAAACATTGACTCTGGTCTGTGGATATTTATACTATTTTAATACTAGTAATACCGTATCAGTGTTGTATGATGTAAAGTTAACAAATAAATTGTTAATATACCGATCGGTATTGCTTGTAGAACGCCAGTCTCATCCTAGTCTCAAACTGAGCCTCAGAGCATGATTATCAGTTTTACTTCGTTCGTACAATAACTCTAATTGTAACATCAAGTATACTACTGTAAGCACGTTTTCACTATTAATCAAATTATAACACTAAGAATTTACATTTTGTTCTATATCTGACATCTTTATTAATCTAATAAAATACTATTGTAATTAAGTATGCAGATATAATATTACAACGAATAAATGATATATTTTAATAAAAGTGTTTGTATTAATAGTATTTAAAAGATACTAATTGTTCCAACGTCGTACGTCGCAACAAGGTTATACTTTAGACCGCTCAAGTATTCTCATATTGCAACAATACTCCGTTTTAACAAGAATTCTGTTAATCATCATAAAGAGAGTTAATTCTTATCAACGTGAGTGATTCAAGAAGGTGGATGATCGTCAACTGAAGAGTCTACTTCCAGAAACTAGCAACACGGCGTGATGTATTAGCAAGCTGAGTAATCTCCACATACAACGAGCATCCGACCTCTTTTTACAACATTGATGTCAGGTGTAACATCCGCCCTTCGAATCTAACTCACAACAAAAGCATATCTAATTGAAGACCACCCTTTATTTGTAAATAAAGTTTCACAAAAAATTTTTTTTTTACTTGCTCCGTTTTGATTGGACTGTGTGTTTCAAAATGGTATTGCCGTAACAATTACCGTAATCTACCGGTTAGTTATAACCCGAGTCGAAATTTTAGACCTATCGTGATCCTAAAACGGATCTATACTTCTTTTTTCATACTAAATAAAGAAAAGTAAACCTCTTCTCATCATAAACATTATTATATGACCCCATCTTAGTCATAAACAAAATCATGAAATTATCGTCTAATGTAATTCATACTCTATAAACCTTTTTTAAACTTAAGATTGTCAAGAGAAATTTCTCAATACCTGCTATGGGTGTAAGACATAGATTATGTTGTTGTAGAATAGTCTGTAGGGATGAATATGATTTAATGAGTTAGAGAGAGATAGATAGATGCAATAATCAGTTAGATAGAGATAGATAGTGTTGAACAAATATTGTCGGTATAATATTTCACTTCAGTTGCTACTTAGATTTTGTTGAAAAAAGATATATTTTTTGAGTACTAAATAATAAATAAAAGACATGCTTTATTTTACCTAACTTAACTAATATTTGTAATAGCAGGAATTGTAAAAATCGATGGTAAGTACATATAATGTATTTTATTAAATGTTTCTTTCTTTTTATATCATGAATATTTATTTTAATTAAGTTTAAATTTATGAAATACTAGTGTTTACTCTCGTCATATATAAATTTAAATATAAAAATATAAATATTAGGAATTAATTAATTATAAAAAAATTGCTATAAACGATTTATTATTACAATTCATTTATAATAGTAATTGTCATATGTAAAAACATGTGCAATATATGTCATTTTATTAATTTGAAAAATTATTTTTCAGCTCTTTCACGATAAAATTTTATTAAACTTATAAAAGGAAAGCTAGAAAACGAAATAAATTGACTTCAAGATATAGCGAATTTATTCTGGTAATATTAAATCTAGTTAACGACAAAGAAGAAAATACTACAATATAGAATACAACAAAGAAGAAAATTCCATAATTCTATAATCCTGTTCTTTAATTTAATTAAAATATATAAAATATTTTTGCATATTCATTTCATCATTCATTTATTAATAAAGTTTTAAACTGGCAATATAAAAAGACCTTTTTATTTTGACGTAAACCTTGAAATATATACATATATGTGGGGTGACAATAAACCTACCCTGGTTGACGTTTCCAATTGTGGGTCTACCTTACACCTTAGTGGGTGTTAGCTAGATTACCAGCTGTGGTTTTAGCTGTTTTGATGTTATTTCAATCCTTAGTTGAGCCCCCATTTACAATTCAGCTTAATAAAAATAAAGTTAACACATAACTGAATTTAATAATAGTTCAATTAATTATTTCTCAAAGAAATTATATTACAAAAATAACTCACATATTTAAAAATAGTTCACAACAATATTATCAAACAACAAATATTACAACTAGTAATATTGTTAATCGTATTCTAATTCTTAATGTTATTAACAACTAGTTAATACTACATTTCCCAAATTTACCAATGACTGCCATACAAACTGTGTATGTTACTACTATCGCCATTTTAACAATCTTATGCCGTGCTAACCATGCATTGTGCATGTCGTAGCAAGCGACTTGTCAAGTGAACGGGGTCCACAAATCGTTTCAAAAACAGAGCTAGTAACATTTGAATATAACTTAATATTAGCAATGTTCCTAACCTATTGTGTAGAGTTCTTTATAATTATTATTTCTTACAAACTAATTATATCTAATCCTAAATTATATCCCACATATATATATATATATATATATATATATATATATATATATATATATATATATATATATATATGTTGTGGTCAGTTGTTGTATCTAAATCAACATCCTGTTGCTGATGCAAAATAGTGTGGTGTTTTTTATCACAAAGCCGACAGCGAAAAATAGAAGAGCATTCATTCTTTGTGTGCCCAGTCCTTAAGCAATTGCAAACATAATTGTCTTTTACTTATATCTGCGTATCGATTTGAGATAGATAACTTTAATAGATTAGGGCATTTAAAAGTTTCGTGGTCGTTTTTACAGATAGAACATTTTTGCGCTTGACTGGTTACAAAAGTTTGCCTTGTATTTACACTTGACAGCCCTTTGATATTGCCTGACATGGTGTTGTAAGTACGCATATGTCGCACTTACCTTTTATTTTAATAATATTAAATGTTAATTATTACATAAGAATTATATTATGTCAACAGTTTTTGTATTAGTATTAATATTGTAATAAATAATTGTTTAAGTTTAGCGCTTGTAAATATTGTCTCTGGTCTGTGGAGATTTATATTGTTTTAATACTGGTAACCCAGTATTGGCGTATTGTGATGCGAAATAAATCATTATATATTAAACTGTACGACACTCAGAAAGCCAGTCTCAAACTGAGCCTCAGTGCAATAGCATTACGAATTGTAACTTCGTTCGTACAATAACTCCAATTGTAACATCAAAGTATTCAACTGTAAGCACGTTTTAACTATTAATCAAATTATAACACTAAGAATTACATTTTGTTTTATATCTGACATCTTTATTAATCTAATAAAATACTATTGTAATTAAGTATGCAGATATAATATTACAACGAATAATTGATATATTTTAATAAAAGTGTTTGTATTAATAGTATTTAAAAGATACTAATTGTTCAACCGTCGTATGTTGCAACGAGGTTATACTTTAGACCGCTCAAGTATTCTCAAATTGCAACAATACACCGTCTTAACAAGAATCCTGTTAATCATCTTAAGAGAGTTAATTCTTTTCTACTGTAATTGGTTGTTGGAAATCGTCATAAGAAGAATCTACTACCAGAAACTAGCATCCCTGCGGAATGTATTAGCAAGCTGAGTAATCTCCTTCTAGAACGACAATACGACTTCATTTTTACAACACTGGTGTCAGATGTGAGGCTTGAAGAGATATTCCTACACATAAATATCCAAGAGGTACGCCCAAAATTTTTTTCTATATATTCTACACCTGGATGCAGATCAATTAATCTGGATACCACTACGCCGATCGATTATTTCCAAAATTGCCGAAAAGTACGAGCTAGAACGTCATTTCATCTGTATTTCACATAATTTTTCTACAAGTATCGGCGGATGCAAAACTACAGCCCGCCGAACCTGAAAAAAGAAATCTTTTGCCGCCCCGGGAATGGATGGATGCTTCTAGAACACTTGGAATAATCTAAACCGATGTTAATCGTTTCCAGAGCCCTGCACACAGCTGTGTATAGATCATAATCGAAAGAAAATCTTTAAGTATAATAGGACAGTATCTTTTTATCTTGTATATAATTATTATCATAAATTGATAATTGTATTTTTTTATTAGTAGCATCCTTGTAATTCATTGACGCTATCATTTTTTTAGTATTATATTCAATACTTTTGAATATTTGCTATAACCTAACTAGTAGTAGCATCCTTGTAATTCATTGACGCTATCATTTTTTTTTAGTATTATATTCAATACTTTTGAATATTTGCTATAACCTAACTATTTTGTAGCATCCTTGTAATTCATTGACGCTATCATTTTTTTAGTATTATATTCAATACTTTTGAATATTTGCTATAACCTAACTATTTTGTAGCATCCTTGTAATTCATTGACGCTATCATTTTTTTTTAGTATTATATTCAATACTTTTGAATATTTGCTATAACCTAACTATTTTGTAGCATAATTGTTCAATATTTTTAGTATTATATTCAATACTTTTGAATATTTGCTATAACCTAACTATTTTGTAGCATAATTGTTCAATATTTTTAGTATTATATCCAATACTTTTGAATATTTACTATTATATTTTCTATAATTGTTTCTACAATTATATTAATTTATGTTTAATATTTTTAGAACAACATTTTTGAACGAGAGAGAATTTTGAAAAGGAGAAGTAAAGAGCTGAAGCAGTTAGATAGCAGTCTGTTCAATCAGAGAGACTACCTTCCTGTTACAACTGCAACGTCTGAGCCCCATCGGAAATTTCCTGTGAGTTACTGTTTTCGCTAACAATTTTTCCTTGTCAGAATCCTGTTTTTCAGAGAGTCGTTTATTGGTACAAAATAATCTTTAGTCTGTATATTATATATAACTTTAATTAAGTACTATGGCACGTTCATTCCCTCACATTAGTTGAGAATACAATCAATCTAATCAATGAGTTTTCAAAAAATCTAGAAGTCCAATCAACATCCTTAACTATCGTTGAATTAAAAATCAAAAACTTAGACAAAGCTTGGGTTAAATATAATAGTATCGTAGAAGCACTGCTTCCAACTCTAAAAAATGAAGAAGCTTCGGCTATCGTTAGTAAGTCTATGGAAATTGAAAGTATTTATGACGACACCCTTATTTACTTGTTGAATTATAAGCAAACATTTGAGGATGATACACATATTGTGGATGACTCAAAAAGCATAGATTCAATAAGAAATTTAAACTTAAGTCCAATGCAACTAACTGTTTTTGATGGAGAATATATTAATTGGCAAAGTTTTATGGAATTATTTACAAATTTGATTCGTAATAATAGTAAATTATCAAGCATTGAAAAAATGCACTATTTAAAATTAAATTTGACAGGAGAACCACTCAAACTCATAAAGAATTATCCTTTAACAAATGATAATTACGAAATTGTTTGGAACATCCTTTGTAAACGTTATGATAACAAGGTAGCACTTATTGAAACCTGTTTAAACAATTTAATAAACTACAATGTTATACGTTTAGAGTCCGAAATCAATATCAAAAAATTTCTAGATGAAATTATTGAATCGATTAGAGCATTAACCGAATTGGGGATATATTCTAATCATTCAGATTTTATGTTAATACATATTTTAAAGACCAAATTAGATTTTAATTCGTCGAAGGAATGGGAAAACAGAAATAGTTCTGAATTACCAACCTTAAATGAATTTACGGAGTTTCTGGAGAGACGGTGGCGCAATCTAGAAAGAAGAAGGCATATTAAAGTTAAAACATATTCAAGCGTTCCTAATTCTAGTAGTAAACCAGTTTCAAGCAAGCAAATTCCTAACAAGGTCGAAACAAAAACTAAAAATTTGTTCTGTAACCATTGTAAGAAAAGTGGTCATATAGAAAAGTATTGTTTTATAAAGAAAGAAATTTAGATACGGTTAACCCTATTGCTCAAGTTAATACTTGTAGGGAGGCCACAATTTTATCAGAACCTTCTACTTGTTGTGAAAGATCGAAACATCTTATATCTGATGGTGCTCAAGCATCTTTTACTAACAAGACACAACACAATTCAAATAATGAATTATGTTCTTTTTATGATTTTGATGAGATCAATACGGGTAATTTACAAAATACTAATGATATTCTAAGTTTTGACAGTAAAAATAAAAATGTTAAGGCTAAGCAAACAGCTGACACTGTCCAATTCAAGATAGTCGCAGCCAAAGCTAAAACCGTATCATTTTTATTAGATACTGGTTCTCAAATCTCCTTGATTAAACAAAATATTCTAAATAACAATATCAGAATTAATAATAAATCTAAAATTGTATTGAAGGGTATTTCTGAAGGCACGCCTTATACTTTAGGTTCACTGAAAACTTCTATAATTTTAGATAGTAATAAGTCGAAACAAACTCTACAGGTTGTGTCAGAAAATTTCCCCATTGAACACGATGGAATTATAGGGTTAGATATTTTACGAAAACTAAATGCAGTAATTAATCTAAAAATGAACAGTGTACAATTCTCAGAACGTGGCAAAGTAATTGAGCTCCCACTTATAAATATAAACAATATCGTTTTACCAGCACGTACGAGGAAGATAATTCCCATGTCAGGTTCTACAGTAGGAGTTTGTGTAGCCAGGGAATTGCTACCTGAAGTTTTTTTAGCTAATGCATTAATCAAGCCCGTCAAAAATATTTTCTATATATCAATAATAAATTCTTCAATAAAAAATATAGTACTTAGTAATTTCAAACCGAATATCATACCGATAGATCAATTTAGTATTTACCATTTTTCAAAATCAAGTCCTAACAACCGTAAGGAACTTTTATTAAACAATTTAAATCTTTCACATGTCAATTCAGAATTAGTAACAGAATTAATAGAAATCTGTAACAGCTTTAATGACATATTTTTTTTACCGGGAGACAAGTTATCTTGTACGAGCGCATTAAGTCATAAGATAAAGATTAAATCTTCTAAACCCGTTAACGTTAAACCGTATCGATTGCCCCATGCGCAAAAAGAGATTGTAGAGAAGCATATTCAGGAACTGTTGGTCAACAACATCATTGAAGAAAGCGAATCACCCTATAACGCACCTCTATTAGTAGTACCTAAAAAACCAGATGCGTTAGGTAACAAACAATTCCGCGTAGTAGTCGATTTCCGTAAACTTAACGAGCAGACAACAAGTGACGCCTATCCTTTGCCTCTTATACATGATATACTGGACCAACTTAGTGGTGCAAAATTTTTCTCTACGCTTGACTTAGCAAGCGGTTTTCACCTGGTCCCTATGCTTCCCGAAGATAAAGAGAAAACAGCATTTAGTGCGAACTTTAAACACTATCAATTTGTAAGAATGCCATTCGGACTTAAAGGAGCCCCCCCATGTTTCAGAGACTTATGTCTCATGTTCTCACAGGTTTGCAAGGAATAGATTGCTTAATCTATTTGGACGATGTAGTCATTTTTGGAAAAAACATTTCTGAGCACAACCAAAGATTAAAAAACGTTTTTTCTAAATTACGGGAACATAATTTGAAGCTCCAACCATCCAAATGTAACTTTCTACATAAAGATTTGATTTATTTAGGTCACGTTATTAATGAAACGGGTATTCTACCAGATCCTTCTAAAGTAGAAGCGATAAAGAATTTCCCCATTCCAAACAATCCTAAACAAATTAAAACATTTTTGGGTATGTCAGGCTATTATCGCCGGCATATACCGCATTACGCAGAGATAGCCAAACCACTATATAATGCAGCAAACAGTAATGTTAAAGTATTAGAATGGTCACACCAGTGCGACGAATCATTTAAAACTTTAAAAAATAAATTAACCATATCACCTGTTTAACAATAAAGTAATTGAACATGATAAAAGTTTATATGACGCACCGACGTCATTTTCATTAGTAGATTTTGTATCAAAAGATTTTAAGAACTCAATTGGAAATTGTCCTGAATTAATCAATAAATTTAGTAATATCGATGCATTTCTAATACAAAAAAAAGAAGTATCAGAAATTGCATACATCGAGATTAATACTAGATTTATTATCTGTTTAATAATTAAGGAATTTCATTTTAATCTACCAAATTATAAAGAAATATTTTTGGCATTAGTGAATCTGAAAAACTTTTGTACTTTACACAAAATTACTAATATTGCCATGAACAGGTTCGAATCTGAACTAAGTAAATTAGATTTTGCTCAGATACGAACTATGCTCAGACATATCTTTGATAAAACAAATATAATAGTACACATTTATAATGACACTATACTTAAAATTAGTGACCCTGAGTTAATAAACAATGTAATTTTGGAATTTCATGTTAATCCCACAGCAGGCCACTTAGGAGTTTCTAAAACAATTAAACGATTAAAATCACACTTTAAATTTCCAAGTATGATTAGAAAAGTTAAAAAATTTATTAGACAATGTGTATCATGTCAAAAGAATAAAGTGTGCAAATTAAATAAATGCCCATTAACAATTACATCGACTTCGAAACATAGTTTCGAAAGGTTGGCTTTGGACATAGTATATCTTCCCAAGAAAGACGACGACGACAAATACAAATACTTACTAACAATACAGGACGACCTTACTAAGTTTACGGAAGCTATTCCTATTATAAACCAGGAGGCAAATACTGTCGCGAAAGCATTAGTAACTAACGTTATTTGTAGATACGGAGTTCCTAATGTGATCTTAACAGACCAAGGAACAAATTTCATGTCGAAAATTTTTAAAGATATATGCAAGTTGTTAAAAATTAAACAATTAAAAACAACGGCATTTAGACCAGCAACCAACGGTGCCTTAGAAAGAGTTCATAGAACCCTTGCCGAGTATCTGAGGAATTTTTGTAAAAAACAGGATGATTGGATAAATTGGATTCCCTATGCAATGTTCGTGTATAACACAACTCCGCATACAGCGACCGGTTTTACTCCTTTCGAATTAATTTATGGACATAAGGCAAATCTGCCTTCAATTTTTTATAAAGAACCAATCGAGGTAAATACTTATAATAATTTTATAGTAGAACTCAAACACAGGTTACAAGTAGCGAGGGAACTTGCTATGAATAACTTGGTTAAAAACAAAGAAAAAACAAAAGTATATTTTGATAGAAGGGTCAATTCTCTTTTCACACCTGAAGTAAACGAACTAGTTTTATTAAGAAATGAACAGTTACCAACCAAAGGACAGTCCAAAAAAACTTTTACCCTTATACGTAGGACCGTATAAAGTTACTAAAATTATATCCCCTGTTAATACAGAAATACTAATTGGTAAAAAACATACGGTAGTTCATAATAATAGGTTGAAGAGATTTTGTACCAATGAATAAAAACTTGACGAATGAAATGGATTTTGTCAGGGATGATTGTTTTGTGGAGCAGTGTTAACTCTATACGATGGGATCAGAATCGTTGTCGACACTTTGCTTCTCTTTTGTTTTTTTTCTAGAATGGTAACTCGTATATTTTGTTTTTATACGTGTCCCTTTTTTTTTGAAAGGGGGTGTTGTGATATGTACGACATCTTCCCTATCTCAATTTTTCCTTTTTCTTTTCCTTAGAGCAGAAACGCATATGTTTTGTTTTATATGCGTTCCTTTTCTTTGGTTGAGGAGTGTTGTAAGTACGCATATGTCGCACTTACCTTTTATTTTAATAATATTAAATGTTAATTATTACATAAGAATTATATTATGTCAACAGTTTTTGTATTAGTATTAATATTGTAATGAATAATTGTTTAAGTTTAGCGCTTGTAAATATTGTCTCTGGTCTGTGGAGATTTATATTGTTTTAATACTGGTAACGCAGTATTGGCGTATTGTGATGCGAAATAAATCATTATATATTAAACTGTACGACACTCAGAAAGCCAGTCTCAAACTGAGCCTCAGTGCAATAGCATTACGAATTGTAACTTCGTTCGTACAATAACTCCAATTGTAACATCAAAGTATTCAACTGTAAGCACGTTTTAACTATTAATCAAATTATAACACTAAGAATTACATTTTGTTTTATATCTGACATCTTTATTATTCTAATAAAATACTATTGTAATTAAGTATGCAGATATAATATTACAACGAATAAATGATATATTTTAATAAAAGTGTTTGTATTAATAGTATTTAAAAAAAACTAATTGTTCAACCGTCGTATGTTGCAACGAGGTTATACTTTAGACCGCTCAAGTATTCTCAAATTGCAACAATACACCGTCTTAACAAGAATCCTGTTAATCATCTTAAGAGAGTTAATTCTTTTCTACTGTAATTGGTTGTTGGAAATCGTCATAAGAAGAATCTACTACCAGAAACTAGCATCCCTGCGGAATGTATTAGCAAGCTGAGTAATCTCCTTCTAGAACGACAATACGACTTCATTTTTACAACAATGGTTTCAAGCAATGTAGCTCTGCCAAATAAAAAGTTTAGTAGTGAGGTGAAGGTCGTATTGTCTATTGCGGCTTCGGGTGACTTGTGCCATATAGTCTGAGTAATTTTGTCTAATTTTTTTAGTGCAATATAATTTATTAAGGTATTAAAAAGCATTTCTTGGGGAATTAGGGTTTGTAAAGCTCTAATGTGCTTTGTGAGACTGTCCGTTAGGTTTCTTAGCTTTGAGCTTGATTGATAACTTATAGCTGGCGTTTCCATAAAGGACTTGAGGTGGTGTATTTTTATTAATTTCTTATTTTCAAATCGCCTGACCAACATTTGCCAAGCAATTTCGTAATTTGACGGAATAAGTTGCAAGGAATAGAGCACGTTGCTGCATCGCCCTTTAAAGAATTCTTCAAGTGGTGGAATTTTTTCATTATATCAAAACTGGCTTCGTTATGCACCAGACTCGTGAAGGTTTCTTTAAAGGACTCCCATTGCCCTATATCCCCGTGGAAGGAAGGTACTTCTATATTTGGCAAGGAGACAATTGATTGGCTGTTAACCTTAACAAGTGAAGATGATTCTTCAAGAGCAATTATTTTGTTATATTTGGCCAATATTTTAAAATATTTTTCTTGAAATTCTAACACTTCACTTTGCTTTTCGTCCCTTTTATCCTCATTAGTACTATTCAATTTTAAGTCTAATGAAAGTCCTTAAATTGCTCTAAGAGCGGTGCAAGAGAAGTCTTTCTTATCTATGTATGTCAATGGTTTCGCAATACTTATCATGTGATAATAAGTCTTCCTTTATTGCAGCGCTCTTAATTTTTAATTTTTTTAGTATTGACATATTGTAATCGGTTATTAGAGAATAAGATAAGTGAAGTTTAAAATGGTAGTTTTTAGAATTTTATTGAAATGTATTATAATGTATATAAATTTATATAAATGTATGAGTTTTATTTTGAGTTTTAAATGAGAGTTTTATTTTGAATAAGATAAGCTGGACACGTACCTGATTGTCTAGATTGTAGACTTATATGGCAGCTAGCTAATCTTTAGTGCAATGTTTCTTCTTCGATAGTTGAGCGGTATCGTGATATATAATTTCGAAGGACCTATTTTCACAATTATCCGGCTCTAAAGGTCCATGCAACGATATCAAGAGTCGATTCGCTGATGATCTTGGTGCAACGTTCTTTTTAATTGGGTGTAAGCCAATTTGGACCGATTATTTTAAGGAAACAGTACACTTCGTTTAATTTAATATCTTTTTATATTTTGTACAAATTATAATTACTACCAAGTTAAGTTTTTGTGTCTTACAGATTACAGTCTTGTGTCTTATTTTACTTGTTATATCTAAAACAATGATGTTTTGTTTATAACAGGAAGGGAACGGGTTTTGCAAAGAATAAAGGAATGAAAAATATTTGTAGGTTGTAGGACTAGATAAAGAAAGGCGTATTTGAATAGGATTGAAAGAAAAGGTTTTGGTTTGTGCGATGTCTTAAAGTGAGGGAAATAGAGGGGATATAACTGACAAGTACAACTATTTACATCAAACAATTTACAATGATTTTGAACATATAAGGTACTACTGTTGGATTTTGCCCATACTCTATATATCATACAGTGCACTTTTCCAATAGAACTAGAGGAGACTCGGCTGTTATAATCAAGATATCAATAAAACATTATGAGAACCAAAGAATTACACTTGACTCAATGCAAATTACCACAGTGTGTGTACACGTGAAAAACAGAAAGAATAATATCTCAGCAATCTATTGCCCTCATCGATACATACTACAAATGCATGGCTTTTTAGAACTGTTTAAATCTCTTGGAACAACCTTTGTCATTGGTGTAGATTACAACGCAAAATATACCCTATAAGGATCAAGATATGTTACCCATAAAAGTAGAATACTTTATAACGCAGGTTTGGAGTGTTGCTGTAAATTCTGTTCGACAGGGAAACTGACATATTGGCCTACTGATCCTAATAAAACACTAAATCTTATCGACTTCTGTAATAATAGATTACCACGCGATTGCACGCGATATACAAGATCTATAAAACTGTATAATAGTATGCCATAGTTAGAAACAATTGAACTAATGTCTCTCTCTAGTATATAGTCAATAAATGCAGTCGCATGTTATTTTCATATATAAGTTGTTTCTTATATTCAACCTATTAGCTTCCACACTACGCATACCTAAACAGGTTATAGTGCCCAGGATAGGAACAAGCAGAAGAATATGCCGGGAATAATTTTTGAAATATTTAGTTTTCAAGCATAATGTCAGATTATCAAATTACTAAATTGAACGAGAAGAATTTTAAATGAGAAAGGCATTTGTTATTTTATCAATGAAGAAAAGCCCGTATGGACATCTTTAGACCCGATGACTAATTTAATAGAAAAATGGAACCAGAACGATAAGAAGGCTTTTGCAACTATCGCATTGAACATTGAAGATGACCAAATTGTTCACATCATAGATGCTAAATCTTAAAAATCGGCGTGGTTTGCGTTAAGGAATTTCTATGAACGGGTTAGTCCAGGAAATAGAGTAAACGTATTACGGAAAATTATGCGATTAAATGTAAGTGAGGGTGAGGATATTGAAAAGCATGTAATGAAAATGGCAGAATTATTTCAAAGATTAATGACGTTAGAACCGAATATAAAACCTGAGTTTTTCAAGTACTCAATATTATTGGGATCTTTACCAGAAAGCTATGGCAGCCTAATTACGGCTGTTGATCTTATATCAGTCAAGAGGACCTGACTATGAATTTTGTCAAGCAGCAGGTATTAGCAGAATATTGTCGTAGGAAAGATCGTAGGAACATTGGGAAACAGGAAGATAATGATAATAAAGTTGATACTGATAATATTAATGATGTAAGGGATGAAGCTGCAGATAATGATGTTGCATTAAGCAGTACAAAATAAACAGTGGATGACAACGGTATGGAAATAAATCGGAATATAGATTTAAAAGGACCAACAAAGGATACGAAAGTTGTTCGACCAAGAAGGAATGATGTGAAATTACTATTAAATAGTGAAATGCGTAAATATGTTATATTTAGTAGTTGTGATAAGGAATACAACAAATGGAACAATTATGAAACATGTCTTGAAGAACGAAAAGGTTTTAATCCAATGAGGTGCAAGTGGATTTTTTGTATAAAAACTGTAGTAGGCTGAATTAAGTCATTAGTTAGTTGAGGAGTTTTAGAATAGATTACAACGCAATATACTAGATCTATATAACTTTATAATAGTATGTTATAGTTAGAAACAATTCAACTAATGTCTGTTTATGTAAGTGTTTTATTTTCAACCTATTAGCTTCCACACTACGTATATTTAAACAACTTCTTCATCACCAAAGGTCTATCCAACAGCTGCATAGAAACTGAAGGCAGTAATGACCTGAGCTCAGACGACACACCTGTTATCTTTACAGTAAATGAAAACTTAGTACAAAAAGAGTACCACCCAGGCTAACCGGTGTTAATACAAATTGGGAAGGTTTCTAAAAACTACCGAACGACTGGATAATGAAGTAGAGCTCTTTACTAATAATATACAGCAAGCGGCATGGGGAAATACAACAGCAAAAATGAGACTAGATAACAAAAACAACATCAGCTATAGCTTAAATTATGATAGTTCGCCAGTGACTCATGGTTAAAACAGGTTGTGCCGTATAAATCTGCGATGCTATGAAAAAGCACTATCTCGCACATTATTTTATACAGCATATTGAAATTAATAAATTGAAATTCATCATCGTATAACCACTTATGCAACTTTGTAACCTCTTGCAGGCATAAGTCACCGCCGAACTCTTGCAGTTTGAACTATATCACTCAGGGCTACGAGAACTAGTAATTGTAAAACGGAAAGCACGGCAAAAATGGCCAAATAGCCGCTCCCCAGACGACAAGACGATTCTCAATCGTTTAGTAATAAGCTCAAAAAAAATAATCCAAATAGTAAAAAGATCTAGGCAACAGTGCATGTCTACAAGAACTCTCAGCAGGCAAAGATACTATACTATTCTACGATACGATACGATACTATTCTTTGTGGAAAGCAACAAAAAGTATCTGATGCAAGCACCAACTGTTAGGGAAACTTTAATGAGTGGGCGTGGAGTGATAGTGAAAAAGTCCTCTAAAAGTAACATATAAGTCCTTTGCTAGACAATCGCCCGATGAAAACTTAATGTTACAAAAGACGAACGAAAATGTCGAAATCGATCGAGTTACGCTATCAGAACTTCAAATGTAACTTGCGTAACAAAAAGGCACCCGGTTACGAATTCATTACTGAGCAGGTACTTAAAGAATTACCCAACAAAGAGTATTGGCTAATTGGACGACACTCTGAACTAAACATTGAAAACAAGCTGCTTATATATAAACAAGTGCTAAAGCCAGTGTGGACGTATGGAGTGCAACTCTGGGGTTACACTAAGAAATCGAACAATATAGAAATACAAACGTTCCAAAATAAAATTCTGCGAGGAATAGTTAATGCACCGTGGTATATCCGCAATGACGACATACATAGAGACCTGAAGATTAACACAGTCGGAAAAGGAATCAAAACTATAGCACGAATTGAGACTTGAGACGAAAACATCGCCGTGACGCAAATGTTGCTTGATAGTAATGATGATCGAAGACTAGGCAGCACTAAACCTTCGGACCTAGTAATCTAGTCATGTAGAATTGGCCATTGGAGCAATATCTACCACTCTGTGTAATTAAAGAAATGTAAGCCACTAGATAAGTATATCTATACTTAGTTGTAATATTATAGTTTATAAAAAAAAAGAAACTTCTATTTTTTATTTAAAAGTAGTAAAGTGAATATTACGTAGTGATTTGTTCTGAGTATAAAATAAACCCATGAAAAATACAAAAATGGAGTAACTTTTCAATAGTTTTAAAACAAATGTTGTAGGTACATCGAATAATTACCAACTGTGGTTATACTAGATAAATGTATCTGTCGTTAAAAAATATTTCATGTTTTTAAATCTTCTATGACTTAACCAATATTTTTTTGTCACGGCCACGATAAAGAAAAGTTTTAGGATCCCTTCCATATAGTACGGTGAAGTTGTCATACCGAGTGAATAAAATTTATTATCAAAGAAAACACATTACTTCTTAGATAATTTTGTTTTTGTTTTTTAAAGCAATTAATTTTTTTATATGTTCTAAATTTATTTATTTTTATGTTAGTTTCACTGTTGAAGGTAAACAAGTCTTTCTTTACATTAATATATTATTATATTTTTTATATTAGTGAAGCACTGCTTTCCAATAATGTATGTATATTCTAATTTCCATTTATTATGTATTTACATTTGAAGAGTCGCGTTAAATCAGATTTTGAATATTGCGCGTACTTCACAGTCAATGCAAGTAATAATTCATTGGATTATGCATTTTATGTTTGGTATTTACTCTTTCAATATGCTAGCATTTAATGTTACATTCTTTTACCTATAATATAACTTTTCTAGTTACAATTAACTTAAAAATAATGTATAATAACTTAAACAATTCTTTGTTTCCTAAAAATCTTTAGTGGTTCCAGCTTAAATACTTTCATCATTCTCGTCGGGTTTTCTCTTCACTGTACTTTAGCTATAAAAATCTATTTCCACCTAAAACCTATTATCTGTTGTAAACTTCACCTATACTTGCTCTTATCGCTTCGTCTCGCTTCCTCTTATATCTCGCTTTAACTCCTTATATTTTGTGTCCCTGAAACACTTCAATACTCCCTCATGTCTAGTCGCATGTCAAAATCACCTAGTGCGAAGGGAACCTAAGATTCTATTTTTAAATTATAATATCTCTTCGCACTTTTGTTTGTAGATTTCATATACTCAATAGGCTTGTGTCCTATGTCTTAATTTCTATAAAGTTGTACTACATATTGATAAAGTGGGTTACCAGAACCTCAAATGTTCAATTATTTTTTTATAACTAATTATATGTTAAGAAATATTAACAATTAAAAAGTCACTTTCACAAAAAGTCACGTTGTACAACATTCCAAATGCATGTGACATCATAATCGCTATGTTGGTATATCTTTTATACTCTTAAATATTCTTAACAGAAATCTGACAAGTTTACAGGTTACCAACCTTACATCTCATAAATCTCTGCTACATGTATTTATATATCAAAATATCAAATATTATTTACAGCTATTTCAAGGAACAATAAAATTTTAATATTATGTCTGCCGTAACAAGGTTAAATAAAATAAAAACTTATTATTCTTTGACTTGACTTGATTATTTCGACTACCAACAGATACAAAACATTACCACAGCACTGACCTAACTGACGTATAAATGCATTTCACGTCATACAAGTGGCCGACCATCTCACAGCGCTAAAACTACAATTCAAATTTTTAATTGCTATATCTCCATCAACATTTAGATATTTCATAAAATAGACACGCCAATACACATTTACTAACATCAATATCAATTAACAATTTAAAATCCGACCACTAAAAAATGAGGACACAAGACCATTATAGCTTATTTGTCGTCGAGATCTAAAGTTCTAGTTTCCCGAATCGAAATTTAGGATAACAATTGAAATACTTCAAACACGTCAGCAACAGCATTTGTTTTCTTCACTAGGTTGTACACAATTCCATCATGGGTCTGCAATGGTGGTACTTCATATTTTTTTATTATTACTGGATTATGATCCAAATCGGTTTGAGTCAGTGTTAATGATGTTTGTAGTATTTGTATTGCTTGCGTGTGTGGTAAGCTTAGTGTCACGTTCTCTGCAGAGTGATATTGTGTTGGTATGTCGGTGTTGTGTAGAGTAACTTTGTGTAGGTTGTCCAAGAGATATTTTAGTCAATATTCCATATAGCTACACCTTTTGTTTTTTAATTTGTAAAAAAAGCTACTGCATTTTTGTACACTCAAGCTATGCTTCTTGTACACTCAAGACATGTACAAATCAGTACTATTCATTTCACTATTTTTTATTAAGAAATAGAAGATATTGAGGGTTAAAGTTGAAATTTTAAAGTTGAGGTTAGATAATCACTTTTATGTGTACATGATGACAATTTTTTTGCAAAATACTGGCTTATCTGGATTCAAACCAAATCAGTTTATTAGGATTCTAACCATATGGTTTAAAGATGTAATAAATTATATACTGGCTGTATATTTTATGAAAAATGACAATGACAAGCGTAATATAAATTAAAATTAAGACTGAAGGAAGTAATACATATTTTAAATAAAGTAAATAGTTCACATTATAAGAGTTCGTCGGCGTCTCATACTAAAAACAAGTTGTAGGGTATAAACTGCCGATATAACTAAAAAGTACATTTTTGTATAATGTATATAGAAACGAATAAGATAAAATTCATTATCGTATTAAAGATTTATACCGCTCCTAACACCTCTTTTAAGTATAAGTGGCCGCCGAACTCTCGCAATTTAAACTACAACTGTAACATTTTCAACAATAGAATTGACAACAAGAAAGTTATAAATATATTAAACATATAATATATATATATATATATATATATATATATATATATATATACTAGCTGTCCCGGCCACGCGTTGCTGTGACTAACGTTTTTGTCATATTACATTACATAGCGCCATCTATTGAATATTTACTCAATCTAGTCAACAGAATATTTACTCAATCTATTTATCAACAGATGTCGCCATCTTTTAAAATCAGATAATTAATAATAAATCATAATAATTAATCATAAATTAAGATGTAAGCTATCCTATCTTTCAAGTTGGATCAAACTGCACCCGGTGTACAAATTTGATTAAAATCGGTTAAGTAGTTTAGGAGTCCATCGCGAACACACAACGTGACACGTAATTTATATATATTAAGAAGAAGATGTATATATATAATGTTACGAATTTGAGGACGTAGAAACGTGTAGAAATCATAGTTGTGAAATGTTGGCCGGAGTTGGCAAGGAATGTTGCACACCCCTGGATAGATTGCAATACATGTTGTTTTTATTTTCCTGTAACTCTAGGTGTCTAATTGTTCTTTTTGCATTTTATCATTAACTGAATTTTAATACACAACTTTGTACTGTTTAATATAAGTATATGTTTCTTTACTAATTATAACAATTTTAATTTAAAAAGACCTTTTTTGGTTAATATTTTAAATTTTTGTTGGTAACTGTAGCTAAGTTTACAACCAATCCAATTTAACGTCTGGTACTTACCAAACACTTCCGACGGGGCTTTCACAATACCTAAATCGATGGCACGACACCAGACCATCATCAAACAAATACGAACACGTCGCCTAGTCTCTACCCGACGGAGTTGCAAAATATGCGCCTAAATGTCAGCGAATAATATATTGATACTAATAAATTACAGTATCAATATATTCGAATTACTTATTTAATATTATTACAATGCTCTCGCTTACTGTGTCGCCAGATTAAGGCATTACTATATCAATATTTGAAAAGTATTTTAAAAAATGTGTAAGATATAAATGTTTTATTGTAATATCTTATTTTAAACAAGTAAAATTAATTCCCTGTTGGTTTGAGCCCGTTGATTTAAAGAGATTTAGAGTGAGAAAAAAATTTTTGGTATAAGAAAAGGCATTTTTGGTGTAAAGAAAAGCGCCGCTTTTTTTGATATACGAGGTCTGTTCAAAAAATAAGGTGAGACAAAAATTTCGCGGCCTACGTACATTCGATTATCGATTTCTTTATTTTGTTATGTTGGTACACTCGTCTCGAACATATGTTTACAGTTTTAGCTATATAGCACATTTAGTTTGTTTGTGAGAGGCATAAAAGTTAGAAATGTTTTGCGTGTTCGGCGATTTTTTCTGTCGAACCTAAGGGCCTTATTTTGCAACTCTGACAACGACGTCGTGTCGTCGTGTACCAGTCCGACACACGACGACACGACGCTGAATTTTGAAAACGGCATTTTGAATGACATTTCATGGCAGGAGTGTGTCTAGGAAACGCCGTGAATACGACGCTATTTACCAGGCATCTAATAAGGTGCCTGGTAACACTAATCCGACGTCGGACTTGGTAGAAATCTACACTATTCTATATAAAAATCTAATCTGTTTTCAAATATTGAATGATATTGAACATAGAACATATTAAAATGCAGTAATTTTTGTACAAGTTAAAGAAAAGTGATCTAGCTAATTAAATAATTGCCTATAATTATTTTTAATATAAGGTAAGTATATTTGCAAATACGAATTTTGTTTTAATATTTTTTATTTAGCATATTTAATACTTTGACTTTAAAAAATTATAGGTTAGGATTATTTGACAGGAGCAACAAACGATTATAATAATGTAGTTATTTAACAGTTCCGATGATGTGCTTCTTTAGGTAATTGCTGCTTACCATCAAGAATACCTAAGATGAATAACATTGAGATCTTGTATTGATCCATTTTAAATAGCTTTAGATTTTCGGAGAAAATAGTTAAGATGATAAACGCAACACTGAAGCCGCACGCACCAAAACAAATTAGAAGATCTGTTGTATCTTTTGATAGCAAGGTTAGAAGTTATATTGATAGAAGATATGTTTTTATAATAGAATTAAACGATTGTATTAGGTTTCTGTGTTTCTAATTGTTATTCTAATGTTTTAGTTCTTTGCCGCTCTACAGTTCTTTGCATGAGGGTTATCAACGAGTTGTAGGAGGAAAATACAATGTATAACTTTCACAGATGATCGTTAGTAAAAGTATACATCCAGTCTGTGATTTGATAATGAAATACTTGATGCCTAAATACATCTGATTCCCGAAATGAAAAGAATAATATCAAAGCTGTGTAGTATTATTATATGAAAACACCGATATCTATATCTTATATATTTTTATGTATAAACCTGTCATTGCAGATTTTACAATAAATACAACATGCAGAGAGTAATAGGTGCTGCAGATGGTACACATATACGAATAGTGAAACCAAAAATCTTTGATCCTGTATACCCTCCTGTCCACCCTACCCATATATGCACATATGAATAGATGCAGTTATTATAGTATAAATGTTAAAGTGTTAAATGAAACAAAATGTACTTGTATCACTCTGATGAATGTTGTTGAATTATGTTATATTGTTAATATTATTAGTTTGTATCATATATTTCCAATTTTATTTTATTTTATAATAAATTAATTGCAATACATGTTGTATTTATTTTTCTGTAACTTTAGGTGTCTAATTGTTATTTTCGCATTTTATCATTAAATAAATTTTAATACAAACGTTTGTACTGTTAAATACAAGTGTATTTTATTTATTAATCAAAACATTTTGAATTTAAAAAGGACTTTTTTTAGTTAATATTTTAAATTTTTGTTGTTAACTTCACCTAAGTTTACAATCAATCGAGTTAGACGTCTGATAGTTACCAAACACTTCCGACGGGGCTTTCACAATACCTAAATTGATGGCACGACACCAGACCATCGTGAAACAGCCCCGTCGGATACAAATACGAACGCGACGCCTGGTCTCTACCCGACGAAGTTGCAAAATAATCGCCTAAGTGTATATATATAAGTTATATATATTTAAAGAGATTTAGAGAAAGAATATTTATATATATATATATATACTAGCGGACCCGACAGACGTTGTCCTGTACACACGTCTTTAATTTCATACTTTTTTTAATGAGCTGAAACAATCTGCACACATAATTTGAATGCATGTTATAACATAATGTTATAACATGTATGGATAAATAAATGGCTAGCTAACGTCATTAACAACATCGGTACCACATATATTCTCCCATCATCATATATTGATAGTCCGCGTCATATGCAAGAATATATTCAAGACGCTATGACATACGTACGTGCATACGGTCGACCAGATCTTTTTATCACATTTACATGTAATCCAAATACATACAAATTTATGAATGTACTAATTGGTTATGGTTTTGCAAAAACCTTTCCAAAATGTCCACAATTTCTCGTTCCTCCATCTGTTCTATATGGTTGTAAACGCAGCGTGTATGTGATTGTTGCTCTTCATTCCCCATAAAATAAATTTGTAAAAATTTTGGATCGGCATCAGGCATTGGAAGTAACGAACCAATTTGGTGATATACTTGGCCTTGAATTTTGAATGTGGATTCAAAATTACGGCCATCTTCATTATGAATAATTTTTGTTGCTGCAAATGATGTCATTTGGAAGCATGAATTTAATTTACGAATTTTCCGTAAAAATAATTTCGATTGAGATGTGATTCCAGCTAAAAGCGTTTTTAAAGGTTCTGGTGGTGGTTTTAGCGGTGGCAGTGATATTTTTCCAGATGCGCAACATAAACCAGCTGATTCACCTTTGTACTTGAAAGTATGACAATGTTGACACTCTTTGTCCATACTACCAATCGTGATCAATGCATGTGATGAATAATCTATTTCAGGATCATATTCAAACGCGAGACGATTAAGTGATGCTCGTGCCAATGCTCGATTATTTTGTACTCGCTGTTGGTTACGTTCTCTATGTGCGTTGGTCGCTCGTTGACGTGCCTCTCGTTGTCTTAATGTATTAGCACGAAGACGTTGAGCACGTTGCTGTAAATTTTCATTTGCACGTGTACATGCAGCTCGATCTCTTAAATTTACATTATCCATAGAATGTTCTTCTACTGTTCTATTCAATCGATGATCATGAACTAATTGCGCGTGCTGAGTACGTCGACCAATATTTCTTGCTCTTCCACGAAGACGTGGCATTTTTCTACAAAAATAAAATATTGCAAAATAATATACAATTAATATGAGTTACTTATTGATAATGAAGTTTTAATTAATTAACTCAAAAGATTTATTATGACAAATTTTAGATAAAGAACATGTAATCGCATTTTGTGAGTTTTTTTATTTAATATCTCCAAAAATGAATTAATTGTCAATAAAAAATTAATTAAAAAAACATCTGAATTCAGAAAATTATTTATACACACTTCAAAACTCTTTAAAAAATAATTACATTTAATATTTTAATCAGCACATGAATTGAATAACAAAATTTTTTTCAAATTAATCGTAGCACCATCTGTCGGGACAAACTAAAATTGAAATAGAATAATATTGAATGCGATGATAGCGCCGTCCGCCGGATCTAATGTAAAACATTCCAAAATCAACAACTCCTTATAAATAAGAAATTAATTGAAAAAACATTTTCCAGTAGACCAAACTGTAAATCTAAACCATTCTCGAATCTCCACGAACACACACAAAAAATTTCATCAAAATTGGTCCAGTCGTTTAGGAAGAGTTCAGTCACATACACACGCACACAAGAAATATATATATTAAGATATATATATATATATATATATATATATATATATATATATATATATATATATATATATATATATACTAGCTGTCCCGGCCACGCGTTGCTGTGCCTAACGTTTTTGTCATATTACATTACATAGCGCCATCTATTGAATATTTACTCAATCTAGTCAACAGATTTCGATTTACTCAACAGAATATTTACTCAATCTAGTCAACAGATGTCGCCATCATCGTCGCCCGATGTCATATGTCATATACAGATAATTAATAGACAAATAATTAGCAATAAGATAAATAAATTGAGATGTAAGCTATCCTATCTTTCAAGTTGGGTCAAACTGCACACGGTGTACAAATTTCATTAAAATCGGTGAAGTAGTTTAGGAGTCCATCGAGGACAACACAGTGACACGTAATTTATATATATTAAGATTAATAATAATCTACATGAAAACAAAAAAGTGTTATTATTGTGTAACTAAATACTATCCTAAAACAAATAAAGTACCTACTATATAGAAAACAACTACAAAATGAAACTGTGTTTAAAAAGTAATATTACGATGATAATTGTATCGCATAAACAAATTAGCGCTGCATTCAACCGTTCAGTAGGGAGCCGACCGCGCGAGTGAGCCGCGCGGCATAATATCTCGTTGAGCTACACCCCCCTCCCGGCTTGCCCGCAAGCACCGCCTCTCTCCCGCCGCGCCGGCCAGCGCAGAGAGCGAGTTGGTTTTGTTTCGGAGTTATTTATCATTATTTATCATTGAAATCTTTAAAGTTTTTTGTTGAAATTAAGTTATGTCAAAGACAATTTTATTCACAATGAAGTACTCTTAACCAACAACATATTTATTTAAATAATGATTAATATTATTATGTTGATACAACTTAAACAAATTATTTCGACCAAATTAGGTACCATAAAAACGGTTTTTGTGAGTTAATCTTAAAAGATAGACATATACTATCGCAAACTGTTTTTTAGATCATTAAAAGAGCTATTATTCTTTAATACATATTTTTTGTGTATTTCGAACCGTTTTCACGGCGCACGCAACGGAAGGCTTCAAAGATGAAATAATTTCTCCGTTTTTTACACATTTACCACTATATCTTTGCTCCTATTGGTCGTAGCGTGATGTTATATAGCCTATAGCCTTCCTCGATAACTGGACTATCCAACACAAAAAGAATTATTCAATTCGAACCAGTAGTTACTAATTACATTAAATATTTTAATTAGCAACTTCACTTGAATAACACAATTATAACACAAAATAACGAAATACTTTTTCAAATTGATCGTAGCACTATCTGTCGGGACAAACTAAAATTAAAATAGAATAATATTGAATGCGATGATAGCGCCATCCGTCGAATCTGATGTAAAACATTCCAAAATCAAAAACTCCTTACAAATAAAAATTAATTAAAAAAACATCTGAATTCAGAAAATTATTTATACACACTTCAAAACTCTTTAAAAAATAATTACATTTAATATTTTAATCAGCACATGAATTGAATAACAAAATTTTTTTCAAATTAATCGTAGCACCATCTGTCGGGACAAACTAAAATTGAAATAGAATAATATTGAATGCGATGATAGCGCCGTCCGCCGGATCTAATGTAAAACATTCCAAAATCAACAACTCCTTATAAATAAGAAATTAATTGAAAAAACATTTTCCAGTAGACCAAACTGTAAATCTAAACCATTCTCGAATCTCCACGAACACACACAAAAAATTTCATCAAAATTGGTCCAGTCGTTTAGGAGGAGTTCAGTCACATACACACGCACACAAGAAATATATATATTAAGTTATATATATATATATATATATATATATATATATATATATATATATATATATATATATATATATGCGTTGTCTGTTCAAAAAATAAGGAGAATTTTCATTTTTCTCAAAAAATATTTATTTATTCATAAATTTCTATTTTGTCCCCTTCAAAGTAGCCCCCCTCAGATATAATACACTTGTGCCAGTGTTTTTTTCAATCCTCGAAGCAGTTCTGATATGCACTTTTTATGCTCTTGAGCTCTCTCAGCGATTCGGTTTGTATCTCCTCAATCGTCTGAAAACGCCGTCCTTTCATGGGTCTCTTCAATCTTGGGAACAGGAAAAAGTCGCAGGGGGCCAAATCTGGTAAATACGGTGGCTGAGGCATGATTACGGTGTTGTTTTTGGCCGTTGGTCATTTAACAATTCCTTAGCGATGCTCATGCGATGATTTTTTTGGTCAAAATCACTGCCACACGCTTCGCATATGCCGACATCCTCAGCAACTTCTCTAATAGTGATTCGACGATTCTCCATAACAATTTTCTTCACTTCCTCAACATTTTCATCGGTTGTTGATGTGCTGGGGCGTCCAGGACGAGCGTCGTCATTCACATCTTCTCGACCTTCTGTGAAAAGCTTGTACCACTTGTAAACATTTTTTTGGCTTAAAGTAGACTCACCGTATGCCACTTTTAACATTTTAAGTGTTTTGCAGCACTTGATTCCATTTTTCACACAAAATTTATTGCAAACTCTTTGATTCATGTTTTTCGACAGCAGAAAATCGCCAAATACGCAAAACACTTTTAACTTTTATGCCTCTCACAAACAAACTAAATGTGCTATATAGCTAAAACTGTGAACATATGTTCGAGACGAGTGTACCAACATAACAAAATAAAAAAATCGATAATTGAATGTACATAGCCCGCGAAATTTTTGCCTCACCTTATTTTTTGAACAGGCCTGGTACATTTTATTCCAAAATACAATGAGTATTGACTAATTATTTTTCAATGTGTGTTGACCATCATTTAAGATTATCAAATTGTTGTTGTCAAACAATCTTTCTCTTAATTTCCCTCTGTTGTCCGTAACATTGCATTATAGTTTCTTTTTAATAATTTAATGTGTGTGTCATTAGACTTTACATTCTCATTATTAAATCACTTAATTATATTTCATTACTTACCCAGCCTACTTAAAACTATTCTAACATTTTTAATAATTGCAACAATTTTTTAACAATTGCAATGTTTGATTTTTATACTCTTATTCCTATATTTTCTTCTCTCTACTCCTCATTGTTTCTCTTTCTTTACTATTTCTCCTTGGCTCTTTTACTTTACTATTTCTATTTCCTTTACTATTTTCTTTTTGGCTTTATTTCCGCCATCCACCTCTTGTCTTCCTTTTATCCTCTCCGCAAATTCTCTATTTTCTGAACTGAAGCTTAAATGTCTTAATATTCGTTATCTACCCTTATCACATGAATATGCTCCAGCGTTTCGATCTCTCTTCTGCACACCCTGTACATCCTTTCATTTCTGTTTTCTCCGTATGTGTTGCCTTTCTCTTTGTTTCCCAATCTAAATCTTGCGATTATTTTTATGTTTCTAATGTCTTTTTCTCGTATATATTCTAACATCTCTCTCTCCCAAATCCTCTTGAATCTTTCATTGTGTTTGCTGTTGTGTAATTTCTCCATTCTTTCTGTAGCTCCTCTTCCACACTTGTGTCTTCTTCTCTCTGTCTCCTCTGTCGCTATTCTATTCCTGTTAAAGTACTCTTATCAGTTTTTCGTTCATTCTCCTCCACCCTCTTTTCTGCTCCCTTCTCTTATTTTCCTTCAGACTTCGCTTTCATAGTTTTCCATTTTCTCCTTGAATTATCCCTTTCACCTCCACCATTACCATATATCCCGGCGTGCATCTGTGGAGCCTAGTACCCATTTAATATATTTCTCCTAGATTCTTTTCAATTTCTCTTGCGCTTTTTAACCCCACATCTCTGCTCCTTACATCATCATTCTCGTTATTAGTCTATCAAACATCCATAAATTAATAAATTTCCTCATTTTACTTTTTCTTCTCCTTTGTTGGAACTTTATAATTTTTTTTTTATGTGTACATTAAAAATAGCGCGGTAAAGGGCAACCTTGCCTCACACCCTTATCCGTCCTAAACTCCTCGTACTCCTCGCCCCTACTCTTATTCACATTTTTGTTTTAATATAAATTTCTTTAATTAGTTCAATTAGATTCTCATCAAGTTTTTTTTCCCCATTAATTCCCACAGCTTTTCCCTGTCCACATTATTAAATGCTGCTCTAAGGTCAATAACCGTAGCATATTTCTTTCCGCCTTTTGACCTTAGCTCTTTTTCCACAATATAGTTCTGCGCGTAAATGTTATCCTGCTCGAAATTTTGTTTTAATTTTTCTTTCAGTCTACCTCGCACTATCTCTGCAAATATCCTGTTCATTATTAGTGCAATTCCCCGTTCAGGATCTATCCCCCCGTGCATTCCTTTCTTTCATATTGTATTACTCATAATAAATTGAAAGTGTCAAGTCATCCTCGAGCACGGGTGCTAGCTCAAGGCAAAGAGAACAAGGTGTTCTAATCTCAACTATTCTATCTATTAAATAGTAGAAGTTACGTGATCAACTCTAAGAGAGTTAAGCTAATAAGATTTTGAAAATTAACAAACTGTTATTATAAATTAAAATATTTTAGACAGATTTTCTTTTGTAAATAATTTAGCAAAACCTTTAACATTTTGTTCTTTAAGAGCCCGAGAAACCATAAAGAAGAAAACAAAATTGTTCTTTAAATGACTATATTATTTACTTATATCTTAAATAATATTAGGACTAGATACTTAAAGAAATTATATTTCAGATCCTGATAGTCTTCTCCTGAACGGCTTCGTGTCTGTTTCCCGTTTTGTATATAGGAATTATTATACTTACTCTCTAGCTTTCTGGTAAGTTTTCTTCTTTCCTTATCTTGTTTACCATCTTTAGCAATCCTTCCATTTTTTTAATTTTATGACTTTGGTTTATTTCGTAATCTGTTTTTAAAATTTTACTGTCATCTATTGTTATAATTGTTTGTTAATTATTTTTTGTGCAACAGGGCTCAGGCTGGCTGTTTATTGCTGTTATGTTATTACTTTTAATTGTTTCAGGGTTTTTAAGATTTGTTGTTTTTCTAGTTTTTGTTAAAGCAGTTAAGACTGTGTGTTCGGAGCTTTCACAGACTAGATATTTTAATACTTCAGAATGGCATTTGGTTGAAGTATGGCCTTACTTTAGACATTCGTAGAATTGTACAGTTGCTTGAATGCATGATTCAACGGCTTCTCGTACTCTTCATAAATAAACATATTCAGTTCAAATTACTTCTTCAAAAAACTGTTCAAGAGTTGTCGATGGTTACTCTCTGTTATATTTCTCAGTTAAGTCCTTGGCCTTTAGTAATTAAGTAATATATCCTAACTGTAATCTAAAAGTTTAATAATAGCAGTTGTAGTTTAGAAGCAGTGAATGTATGCTTTAAACTTATTATGCTTTAAAATCGGATTCCACACAATCATATTTGCAATTTCTGTTGTTAAACATTGTATTTTTCCTAGTCTTTAGACTTCTATGATATAATTTTTTTTTTGTTGCTGTATAAATTAATTCGGCTAGCTAAAGAAATTTTGTTGGCCTTGGTGTATTGTTATTAAAACCTTATGTGTGTTGTAATTAATGTTGCTATTGTATTTGTTTACATTTAACAACACACCATCCATAGACTGCATTTGGTTCCTGATTTACAAACCGAATAAAGAAATCACATATTTAAAAAAAAAGGTAATCACATGACGCATAAAAGTTGGAATTAATTAATTTAATTAGAATTTTAATTGTAATTTTTAAGATTAATTTTATTTATATTATATTTTAGATTATAACTTGAAATATTTAGGTCAAATATTTAATTTTAAAATTTTAAAACTAATTATAGCCCGGTCAAAGTAGACGATAAAATTGGCGTTAATTACCTATAATTCGCATAGAGCTGAAAGTTGGTACAGACCTTAAGGACAGTAATACAAACAAAATACTAAAAGTCCTTACCGATCACACACTTCCAAAAATAGTTATTCAAGGTCAAAGGCCAACAAAAGTGGTTTTTCCAATTTTTCCGGTAAATTGGTAAGTTTTGTCATAAAAATATATTAGACAAAAGTTGTAGATCATGAAATTATCTATAGAAATTGTTCTTATACTTTTTTTCTAAGAATCACCGAGATATCACTGAGATATTGCGATTCTAAAAGTTGAAGAAGTCGTATTTTACATAATATGCACACATTTCCGCACCATCTGTAAGGTAGTGTATTCGGTGAATTTTTTATGTGATGTTACCGGTAGGCACAGTTCATGATATATTTTGATTAAGTTTTATTAAAAAATATTGTAATAATTAAAAGATTGTACTATTAAAAATAATTTAAATCGCACTAATTATTGTTGGTTTCGGGAAGATGTTATTCTGACTGATAATCATCAAATTCCACATCAACAGGTACATGAACATAGAACATATAAAATTCGTTTTCTTTTTCTTTTTGTTTTTCTAGCTGGATGTATGAAAGAGATACATCAGTTGTCTCTACATTGATGTCATAAATAGAATGTGTTTTGGGAATTAGTACTTACTAACAAAATAACTCAACTTTTTTACAGCTACATTTTTTACTGCAACCCTTTTTGCAATTGCAAAAGATGGTTTGAGAAGTCTTTCCGGAGCAGGTGGGAATAAAGTTTGAATTGGCTCCAAAGTATTATCTACTATGTTTAAACCTCAGTCTTCTGGATCCAGTTGATTGCCTAGCCATACTTAAACTTGATAGTATACTCGGCACCAGGGTTGACTAGCTATAATTGCACTCTTTTATTGTTCCGTGTAAATTTTACAAATCCTAAATATCAATACTTGTCTAAACAATTAATTCTTTTTTGGAGCTCCGTAAAATGCAAGAAAAATTCAAATCCCTTTTGTGATTATGTCTTGTAAAGAAGAGGTAATCTTCTGTGCAAATAATTAAATCATATTTTTCAAATAATATAAATGCTGTTGTTTTACCCCTTCTGAAAAATGCTGATATAGTATCGCAGCCAGTTATTGCATGTAAAAATAAGATATGATTTTGGATAAGCAGATAAACTTTTCGATGAATATATTTCTGTTGAGTAAGCTCAACTTGGGTTCGAAAAAATAAATAATCTTATCAATTGGTCGCAGTCAGTAGTACTAATAAGTCAACATCTTCACACAACGACAACTGGTTGAGTTTGGACCTATGGATCTATATAAGCTTGAGGTTTGCTTATCTGCGATGTTGACGGTTTCCAATTCTCGGATTGCTTGATTGCATCTAACTCCTTTGATAGCTATAGATTGCGCCAAAAACTTCTCGAAGGACCTTTTTGTTATTAAATAATTATTAACAATTTTTTATTTTGCTTTAAATCAAATAGCAGCGAAACACTAGTATTTTACATAAAAACATTTATTATACAAATACACTTGACGAATTACAATAATTGAAACTTAAATGAATAATTATATGTATCAATGTTACTGTGATACAATTCACTATTAAAATCTTTTATTATAATTATTAAACTGTTGAAAGTTGGAGTTGATAATTTAGATGTTTACTGTTCTAGATGATAGCTAATAATTAAAGATATTTAGTGATGTTTACTGTATGAAGTTTGAGTTAATAATGACTATTTTAATAGTGTTTTAACAGTACATTGGTACAAAAACCATTTAGCAGGCCAGCTGTGTGTCCTTGGTACGGGCTGGTACGGTCGAATACACAATGCCAGAGTAACAATGACAATAACTTTGTTAGTTAATTCAATAACAAAGAAAGATAAAATATTTGATTAAATAATAGAATTATTACAGAACTTAAGAACTAAAAATATACAAAATTATATTCTAACTAGCTTTTACCCCCGTCGCAAGCGACGTGTCTTTTATGTGTGGCTTGAACTTCATGTAAAAATTTAAATTCCAGTAACGTTTACCCCCGTCGCAAAGCGAAGTCTTTTTGGCGTGTATGATTTGAAACCAATAAAATAATTCGTAATTACATTTCATATTTAATTCTATGTTTAAATTGAAATAATAAATAAACTCGCGCACATATACATGATATATAAATTGACTAGAAGAAAATATTTTTTTTAACAAAATAAAAAATATTTTCAATTTATGCAATATTTGACCAACTTTTTTTCAAAATTTGGGTTTTTTTTTTTCGATTCGTAAATAAGTTACCAAGATTAGCCTGTATACAAAATTTCAACTTTCTGGCACAATTTTTACTCTCGGCAAATACTTCCCCCGTGCCCCTAAATAAAATTTTGGAATTTTGAATTTTTTTTTATTAATAATATACTTAATTATTCTAGAATCCAGAATATGAACTTTCTCCAAAGTTCCCTACCGGGCCCCCGAATTTCTTCAACCACCCTTTTTCAATTTTTGAATTTCTAATTTTTGCGAAATGTCAGCATAAAATACCTTAATACACATGCAAAATTTCAACTTTCTATCTTTTACGAATTAAAAATAATACAGCAAAAAAAGCTCACTTTTTTTCCAGTTTTTCCAAAATTAGGGGTTTCTAGGAAATTCAGGCAAAATCCGGGGACGCCAAAAGTCTTAAAAAAATTTTCTCTACGAAACAGGCAATTTTCAAAAACATTGACGAAGCCGTTTTCGCGCTGCCATACAAAATTTACTACCAAACATATAAGAATATAAGATCCCTAGAGTTTACCCCCGTCGCAATGCGACGTCCTTTTGTCGTGTATGATTTGAATCCAATAAAATAATTCGTAATTACATTTCATATTTAATTCTATTTTTAAATTGAAATAATAAATAAACTCGCCACACATATAAATTGACTAAAAAATATATTTTTTTTATCAAAATAAAAAATATTTTCAATTTATGCGTTATTTGACCAACTTTTTTTCAAAATTTGTGTTTTTTTTTCGATTCATAAATAAGTTACCAAGATTAGCCTATATACAAAATTTCAACTTTCTGGCACAATTTTTACTCTCGACAAATATTGCCCCCGTGCCCCCAAATAAAATTTTGGAATTTTGAATTTTTTTTTATTAATAATATACATAATTATTCTAGAATCCAGAATATGAACTTTCTCCAAAGTTCCCTACCGGGCCTCCGAATTTCTTCAACCCCCCCTTTTTCACTTTTTGAATTTCTAATTTTTGAGAAATGTCAGAATTAAATACCTTAATACACATGCAAAATTTCAACTTTCTATCTTTTACGAATTAAAAGTAATACAGCAAAAAAGGGTTCACTTTTTTTCCAGTTTTTCCAAAATTACGGGTTTCCAGGAAATTCAGGGAAAAATCCGAGGACGCCAAAAGTCTTAGAATTTTTTTCTCTACGAAAAAGGAAATTTTTAAAAACTTCCCTGGAGCCGTTTTCGCGCTGCCATACAAAATTCACTACCAAACATATAAGATCATCTACTATTATAATGTTCGTAATGTTCCAATTTAACATGGAAAACTCATAAGAACTCATAGATATTTATATATATATATATATTTCCGGTAACAAAATCTGTATGGTATCTTCTAAACGGCGCCTACAAAGTTTTTTAAATTTTGATATTATGTAAAGGACAAATTTCTAAGACTTTCTACGTCCCTGAATTTTCCCCTGAATTTCCCTGGAACAAATTATTCTGGAAAAACTGGAAAATTCGAAAAAATACTTTTGCAAATATCTGACGAACTAGAAAAGATAGAAAACTGAAATTTGGTGTGTGTATTAAGGTATTCAATGCTGACATTTCTCAAAAATTAGAAATTCAAAAATTGAAAAAGGGGGGGTTAAAGAAATTTGGGGGCCCGTTAGGGAACTTTGGAGAAAGTTCATATTCTGGATTCTAGAATAATTAAGTATATTAATAATAAAAAAAAATTCAAAATTTCAAAATTTTATTGGGGGGCACGGGGGCAGTATTTTTCGAGAGTAAAAATTGTGCTAGAAAGTTAAAATTTTGTATATAGGCTAACCTTGGTAACTTATTTACGAATCAAAAAAAAATCACAAATTTTGAAAAAAAGTTGGTCAATTAACGCATAAATTGAAAATAATTTTTATTTTGATAAAAAAAAATTATTTTTTTAATCAATTTATATGTGTGTATATGTGCGCGAGTTTATTTATTATTTCAATTTAAAAATAGAACAGTTTAATATGAAATTTAATTACGAATTATTTTATTGGATTTAAATGATACACGCCAAAAAGACATCGCTTTGCGACGGGGGTAAACCTTAAACTTTAAAAGAGACTTTAAAGAGAAAAAAATCTAAGACTTCTAGCATCCCCGGATTTTTCTCTGAATTTCCTGGAAACCCGTAATTTGGGAAAAAATGGAAAAAAGTGAGCCCTTTTTTGCTGTATTACTTTTAATTCGTAAATTATAGAAAGATGAAATTTTGCATGTGTATTAAGGTATTCAATGCTGACATTTCTCAAAAATTAGAAATTCAAAAATTAAAAAAGGGGGGGTTGAAGAAATTCGGGGGCCTGGTAGGAAACGTCAAAGAAAGTTCATATTCTAAATTCTAAAATAATTAAGTATATTATCAATAATAGAAAATTCAAAATTTTATTTGGGGGCACGGGGGACAATATTTTTTGAATGTAAAAATGGTGCTAGAAAGTTGAAATTTTGTATATAGGCTAACCTTGGTAACTTATTTACTAATCAAAAAAAATCCCAAATTTTGAAAAAAAGTTGGTCAAATAACGCATAAATTGAAAATATTTTTTATTTTAATATAAAAAATATATTTTTTTGGTCAGTTTATATGAAAAATTAATTGTTATTATATGTAAAATTAATATAGGTCGAGTTTATTTATTATTTCAATTTAAAAATGGAATTAAATTTTGACATGAAATTCAAGCCACACACAAAAAACAGACGTCGCTTGCGACGGGGGTAAAAGCTAGTATATTATAATGTTCCAAGTGTTTATTTATATTCTTATATGTTTCTATGTTTATGTGTTTATATGTTTGGTTCGAATTTTGTATGGCATCTCGAAAACGGCTCCAGGGAAGTTTTTGAAAATTGCCTATTTTGTAGAGAAAAAAATTCTAAGACTTTTGGCGTCCTCGAATTTTTCCCTGAATTTCTTGGAAACCCGTAATTTTGGAAAAACTGGAAAAAAAGTGAACCCTTTTTTGCTGTATTACTTTTAATTCGTAAAAGATAGAAAGTTTAAATTTTGCATGTGTATTAAGGTATTCAATGCTGACATTTCTCAAAAATTAGAAATTCAAAAACTGAAAAAGGGGGGGTTGAAGAAATTCGGGGGCCCGGTAGGGAACTTTGAAGAAAGTTCATATTCTGGATTCTAGAATAACTAAGTATATTATTAATAAAAAAAAATTCAAAATTTCAAAATTTTGTTTGGGGGCACGGGGGGCAGTATTTGCCGAGAGTAAAAATTGTGCTAGAAAGTTGAAATTTTGTATATAGGCTAACCTTGGTAACTTATTTACGAATCGAAAAAAAAAATCCAAAATTTTGAAAAAGAGTTGGTCAAATAACGCATAAATTGAAAATATTTTTTACTTTGAAAAAAAAAAATATTTTTTTAGTCAATTTATATGTATGTATATGTGCGCGAGTTTATTTATTATTTCAATTTAAAAATAGAACAGTGAAATATGAAATTTAATTACGAATTATTTTATTGGATTTAAATGATACACGCCAAAAAGACGTCGCATTGCGACGGGGGTAAACTCAAGTATATTATAATGTCCCAGGTGTATATTTATATTCTTATATGTTTATGTGTTTATATGTTTGGTTCGAATTTTGTATAGCATCTCGAAAACGGCTCCAGGGAAGTTGTTAAAAATTTCCGATTTCGTAGAGAAAAAAATTCTAAGACTTTTGGCGTCCCCGGATTTTTCCCTGAATTTCCTGGAAACCCGTATTTTTGGAAAAACTGGAAAAAAGTGATCCCTTTTTTGGTGTATTACTTTTAATTCGTATAAGATAGAAAGTTGAAATTTGTGATTGTGAATGCTGATATTTCTCAAAAATTAGAAATTCAAAAATTGAAAAAGGGGGGGGGGGTTAAAGAAATTCGGGGACCCGGTAGGGAACTTTCAAGAAAATTCATTTTCTGGATTCTAGAATAATTAAGTATATTATTAATAAAAAAACATTCAAAATTTTATTGGGGGACACGGGGGCAGTATTTGTAAAGTTTAGTCTCGATCAGTATCAGTTTTTTTAATTTTGTATATAGGCCTTGGAAACTTATTTACGAATCGAAAAAAAAATCACAAATTTTGAAAAAAAGTTGTCCAAATATCGCATAAATTCAAAATATTTTTTATTTTGATATAAAAAATGTATTTTCTTAGTCAGTTTGTATGAAAAATTAATTGTTATTAAATTTAAAATCAATATAGGACGAGTTTATTTATTATTTAAATTTAAAAATGGAATTAAATTTTGACATGAAATTCAAGCCACTCATAAAAAACAAACGTCGCTTGCGACGGGGGTAAAAGCTAGTCCTATATTATAATGTTCCAAGTGTTTATTTATATTCTTATATGTTTCTATGTTTATGTGTTTATATGTTTGGTTCGAATTTTGTATGGCATTTTGAAAACGGCTCCAAAGAAGTTTTTAAAAATTTCCTATTTCGTAGAGAAAAAAATTCTAAGACTTTTGGCGTCCTCGGATTTTTCCCTGAATTTTCTGGAAACCCGTAATTTTGGAAAAACTGGAAAAAAAGTGATCCCTGTTTTGCTGTATTACTTTTAAGTCGTAAAAAATAGAAAGTTGAAATTTTGCATGTGTATTAAGCTATTCAATGCTGACATTTCTCAAAAATTTAAAATTCAAAAATTGAAAAAGGGGGGGTTCAAGAAATTCGGGGGCCCGGTAGGGAACTTTGGAGAAAGTTCATATTCTGGATTCTAGAATAATTAAATATATTATTAATAAAAAAAAATTCAAAATTTCAAAATTTTATTTGGGGGCACGGGGGGCAGTATTTGCCGAGAGTAAAAATTGTGCTAGAAAGTTGAAATTTTGTATATAGGCTAACCTTGGCAACTTATTTACGAATCGAAAAAAAAAATCTCAAATTTTGAAAAAAAGTTGGTCAAATAACGCATAAATTGAAAATATTTTTTATTTTGATAAAAAAAATATATTTTTTTAGTCAATTTATATGTGTCAATGTATATGTGCGAGTTTATTTATTATTTTAATTTAAAAATAGAACAGTTAAATATGAAATGTAATTACGAATTATTTTATTGGATTCAAATGATACACGCCAAAAAGACGTCGCTTTGCGACAGGGGTAAACTATAGTAGAGTTTAATATGAATTGTAATTACGAATTATTTTATTGGATTCAAATATACACGCCAAAAAGACACTTTACGACGGGGGTAAACTCTGGTCGAATTAAAATTTTTACATGAAGTTCAAGCCACACACAAAAGACAGACGTCGCTCGCAACGGGGGTAAAAGCTAGTAAGAATATAAACAAACAGTTGGAACATTATAATATAGGATAAAATACATTAAAGAATGCGAAATATCTATATAAAAATATAGGTTGTGCATGCGTTCTTAACCATACTCCCGCGCGTTGAAAATTGGAAGAGTCATCTTGGTTTTCAACTGATGTTCTGTAAGTAGCGGAACGAGATATTGCACTAGACGCTTTGTTTTTCCCTTAGCTGTCTTGATAGTGGCTGCTCGAGTCGCTGAAACTTCACAAACACTTAATTTCACTTGGCTATCCAACATCCATTGCGATGGAGGAAGATTTGGCTTCTTGATTCAGACCAAAGCTCCTTGCTGCGGTACAGCATCCTTTGACATTTTCCATTTCACGAGCTGATTACAGCGTCCTAAGTATTTGCTTGACCATTGTTTCCAACAACTTTGAATAAAGTCTTGAAATTGTGAGTAGCGCTGCGTTCGGCTTAATTTAGTTGGAGCGTCCTCTGCAGGAGCGATTCTTGTGATCTGCCGTCCTAATAAGAGGTGTCCAGGTGTGAAGGGAATAAGGTCATTGGGATTATTGGAAGCGGGAAAAAAGGGATGGAAATTGAGCATTGCCTCAATTTGAGTTTGCAGTGTAAGTGTGTTTGAAGTTGGTATGATAATTTAATTTCGTTAGTTTGGCAAGTGGATAACAATGTAAAATACTGTATTTAAAACAGTCAGGTTTAGAGTGCCATTTAACGATTAAATTTTGAAATATTCTATACCTCCTGGATCGATATAGAAGAGTTTGTCAATTATGATATTGCGGTTGATAGATTTAAAATAAATACAAGAACCATATGCATTTTCTAACGCATCACAAAAACCATGAATTTCAAATGTTTTGGAATTCTTGATTAATGATTTTTGTGGTATGGATGCATTGTTTAAGGTCGGTAATTGCTTTATTAAAGGAGTCCATGTTTTTACTGAATATTCTGGAATTTCAACATTCCAGTGTAGATTTGTTAGCCTTAATTGTTGTTTCAATAGCATAAACGGTTTGACGCAGGGTGATAATAATCCATGTGGATCAAAGATTTTGGCAATGAAAGATAGAACATTTCTTATTGTTAATTTTACAGGTGGATCAAAAATGGCGATGCTGTATTTGAAACTGTCTGTTTTTGAGCACCATTTGACAATTAAAATTTTGAAAGGCTCTAAGTCTGCGTGATCTATATAAAAGAGTTGGTCTTGAATAGTGTTGTCTAAATCGAATAAAATAATGGGATCATTCGACATCCATTTTCGTAAATAAGATCCTGCACTACTTAATGTTTCTATTGTTTTAATACAGCGTAGCTTGAATTCTGATAGATCATTTGATCCAGTCAATAGCTTATCAACATATGAATCATTAAGGGTGGTGTTTGTGGCATATGGATGTGAATTTGAAAATAATAATTTAGACCTTGTATGTAAGTTAATTAACCATAGTTGTTGTATTATTAATTTGCATGGTATGTCACAAGGCAATAGTAATGCGAGTGGATCCAAGGTTCTAGCTATTAATGATAAAACATTTGCTTTGGTTAATTTCATAAGTAATTGAATTGAATTATGCAATTCCTTGACCGTAAATATAGAATTTGACTTGGCTATGGAGTAGTTTGACAATATGAATGATTTATGATGTTTACTAGTAACACGCTTTCTTTGTGGTAAAGCAAAGGGTTTACTAATTGCTGATTTGGAATCTCCTATACCGTGATGCGGTAAAATATATGTAGGTTCGGATGAATTTTGAATAGTGTTAGTGGTCATGTGACCTAATCGTATATATTCATTAATGAATGCAGAATACATAGATTTATGTTGTGTATTTCTATCAAATTTTCTTTCCAATGAAAGAAATTGTTTGGTAGCTGTGGTTTTGGTATCCCCTAGAGCTGATGTGGGCAATTTTAATGGTAATGTAATTGCGAATCTACGATCTGAATCGCGAGTAGTAGTTTTGTTACAATGATCATGGCATGCTTGTTCCTCTGAAGTTAAAGTCCTACATTTCTTAACAGACTCGCTTCCACAAACCTTGGGGATTTGAGTTTGTAAGGATGTGTGATAGCAATGCGCATGATTATTATTAGCAAAAGATTTATATTTGGTTACTACCCAACCTAACGAAGTGTTTTGTAAATGTAATCGATTACTATATAATTTTGCTTTGCCTACGCGTATTAGGTTCCAAAATATATCAGCTCCTAACAATAAATCCACAGATTGTGGTTCGTTAAAACTAGGATCTGCTAGTTTTATGCTATGCGGTATTGATAAATTGACAATATCCAATGTGATGTGTGGAATTTTGTCGGTTATTTTGTCTATGAGCAGACAATTTACAAACGTTTTGTAATTGTTAGTAGATGAATGCAAAGTGATTTTTGCTTGCTTGTTTATTTTAGTTTCGGAATTACCAATTCCTGTTATTAATACATCTGAATTAGTAATGGGAACGTTTAATTTTTGTAATAAACTTTTGGTAATGAAGCTTGTTTGACTACCATTATCCAAAAGAGCGCGAGCAACAATTATTTTGCCATTTTTGTCAAGAATGTTGACTAAAGCGGTTGATAGCATAGCTTGATTTTTTTGATTAGCGTGCGCCGTGAGTGTACTAGAAGTGCTAGCTTTAGGTATGGACTCATCCGATTCCTCAGTATCAATATGCAATAATGTATGATGCCTCTTTCTGCACGTAAGGCAACGATAATTTGAAAGACAACTGCTACTATTGTGACCTTTGCGGAAGCAATTTAAGCACTGCTGCCTTTTTTGGATCTCATTGATCCGAGCCCTAACGTTAAGTTTTAAAAAGTTTTGACAATGTCTTATATTGTGATCCTTATAACAAAATGAACATTTGTCGCGAGGTGATGTGAAAAAAGACTTGTGCGTTCTTGATTGATGAGTGTTATTTGAATCACAACTATGTTCGTCCAACTCGTGTGCCCGTTCAAGAATGAAAGAAAGCATGACGTCAATTTCTTGATAATCTGTTTTAGAGATGTTGGAAGCTAACCATTGCTTCTTAGTTTCTGAATCTAGTTTTTTCGATATTAAAATAGCAACAATGTGGTTCCACCTATTTTCCTCTGGAATAATGTTTTCTAACGCTTTCACGTGTTTTCTAATTGAAGCTGCAGTAGCTCTTAACTTATTGCTATTCTCAGAGGTGATAGCCGGAATTTTTAAAAACGCATTTAAATGATAAGAAATCATTTTTCTTTTATTGTCATATGCTGTGACTAATAAATTCCAACATAGCTGATAATTTGTGGGGTCTAATGGCACCGATGCGATGGTGTCAAAAGCTTCACCTTTTAATGATCGACGTAAAAGATGCAATTTTTTGAAACTAGAATATTTTACTTGATTATGGACTAGACTTTCAAACGTGGCCTTAAACTCATCCCATTGTTCTATATTGCCAGAAAAAATTGGAATGTTGATGGATGATAAGTGCATATCTTCATCTGAAAATACAGATGATTTTGTTTCAGGGGTAGGTATTGTTTGATTAGCAATCGATTCAGAAGTTGAGATGATTTTATTAATAATGGTTCCAATCCTAATGTATTGGGCAGAAAAATCATTGTTTTCGCTATCAATGCGGTCTATTTCAGCTTGATCCTCAGTTTGTTCATGCATATGTTCATGAACTTTATTAATCGAAGCCATTAATGGTTGCCATTGTTTATACCACATTTTCATTCCATCCACATCGTAAGTGGATGGATCTGTTATATCAACTTTTTCAATGGCTTTACTGCATTGCTTTAATGATGATTTAATACGATGTATTTTTGTATTTAAGATTTTTAAAGACATTGTGAATGTGACTTTAAAATCTCTATTGATATTTTAAATATAATATTTAAAACTAATTGTAATAGTGTATTATTGCTGATGCAAATAATATGAATGGTACTCTATTACGTACAATACGTAAAAGACTTCTGTGCAAAATACACAGACGGTAATTTTGGTTTGAACAAATATATTCAAACGCTAAAAATGGAATAATAATATTTGCTATGTAAATGCGATTGGCGTATGTACTCTAAATGTCGTATTCCTATGAGAGGACGTTAGATGACCTATGTGAGACTATACTTATGGAATCGAATGTTCGCAACCAATGCAATTAATGTATGTGTGCTGAATGACACAAATATAATATTTAAAAAATGATTGAAAAAAGATATATTATTGTGGATGCAATAATATAAACGGTGATCTATTACGTACAATACGTAACAAGATTTCTGTGCAAAATGCACAGATGAATATTTTGGTTTGAACAAATGTATTCAAACGCTTAAGATGGAATAATAATATTCGCTAAAAATGCGATTGGCGTGTGTGCTCTAAGTGTCGTATTCCTATGAGAGGACTTTAAATGACGTAATGTAAGAGGCTATACTTGTGGAATCTAATATTCGCAACCAATGCAATTAATGTGTGTGTGTGTGTGTGCTGAATGACACTAATACGAGCCCTATAGATGGTCATTAGCTTGGTAACGCTAAATGACTTGACTAAAGTGGCAAGGATTTATTAACTACAAACAGAACACTAAATATCGTTGAATGATTGATTAAAAAATATAATACAACAATGATACGAACTTATGATGGAAGTGAATCATTGATGTCTAAACACCTTGGTAAAATGAAATAACGATTGAAACAGTAGTATATGTAAAAAATTTGTAAAATATGAGATGTAAATGCAAAAACCCAAAATAGAGGTAATAAATGGGGATAGGATGGGAATTATATAAATGTTTTAGGATTACCTTGACACCACTGTCGTGTAGTAGCTCTCGTTTCAAGACTGAATCCAGATGCTGCTGCGATTGAATCGTGTGTGCTGTTGTACTTGACGCAAAAAGTGAGATTTTTCTTGATTTTTCACCTTGCTTGATGAATCCTTTTCAAAGATGATCAGTGTGGTGTGAATCTTCTTTGAAGATGCTCAATTGTTGGATCCGTTGATGAGAATCTTGCTTGAAGATGATTAAATGGATGTGTAGATCCGTTGATGAGAATCTTGCTTGAAGATGATCAAATGGATGTGAATCTTCTGTGAAGGATCAAAAATGCTGAATATCCTAGCTCGTATCCGGCTCGAAGACGACCAAATGGTTGATCCGTGTCGAAGGATCAAATGATTACACAAGCCAACGTTTGTAAGAAAAGGCAGCGAAATGCAAGAATTTTGCAAAAAACATTTATAACGAAGTGCACTTGACGAATTACAATAATTGAAACTTAAATGAATAATTATATGTATCAATGTTACTGTGATACAATTCACTATTAAAATCTTTTATTATAATTATTAAACTGTTGAAAGTTGGAGTTGATAATTTAGATGTTTACTGTTCTAGATGATAGCTAATAATTAAAGATGAGACCAGTGATGTTTACTGTATGAAGTTTGAGTTAATAATGACTATTTTAATAGTGTTTTAACAGTACATTGGTACAAAAACCATTTGGCAGGCCAGCTGTGTGTCCTTGGTACGGGCTGGTACGGTCGAATACACAATGCCAGAGTAACAATGACAATAACTTTGTTAGTTAATTCAATAACAAAGAAAGATAAAATATTTGATTAAATAATAGAATTATTACAGAACTTAAGAACTAAAAATATACAAAATTATATTCTTATAAAATACATTAAAGAATGCAAAATATCTATATAAAAATATAGGTTGTGCATGCGTTCTTAACCAACAACAATAGTTGTATTGGATTGTTCTATGACTGTTTCAATTATGAGGACATCAGCGTCATCTTATTTCACTAAAATATTTGCAGCTGCAAATTTTCACATTACAGTAAAATGAAGCGAGACTTGTTGTGGGTATTTCCAAGAAATTATTGTTGGTTTATTGAAACTGTCATAAATTGGTAGAAACTACATCAGAAGATGAAGATGTTTTTGTGGTTCGACGACGCGGTTCTGCAGCTTTAATGTTTTTTTTTATAATCAACATAACAATCAAATACTAGACATTCTATGACCGAAATGTCTATGTACATACAAAACGTATTTATCATAATTACCGTTAAACGTTTCTTCTTCATCCCACACAATTCATATTAAACATCCGATGATGTGTATACGCGGTTCAGCGTACAGATCTTTATTGTTTTCGGTGATTTAGAATCGCAATATCTCAGGAATGGTGATTCTAAGAAAAAAAATGTAGGTACAATTTATGTAGGTAATTTTATGATCTACAACTTTCGTTTAACCTATAATTACGACAAAACTTACCGTTTACCGGAGAAATTAGCAAAAACCACTTTTGTTGACCTTTGACCTTGAATAACTTTCTTTGCATATTTGCGATTGATGAGGAATTTTAGTATTTTATTTGAAATAATATCCGTAAGGTCCGCACTAAGTTTTTGGTCTATGCGAATTATAGCTAATTGAAATGTCTATTTTGACCGGGCAATTACTAATTATTTTAATAAAATAAAATGAATAAAATCAGATAGCCCATAGTAAACATTTTGGAGTAAATTCTACATAATTTCTATTACATATCATGAGTTTTTTGTCTGCAACGTGTTCGTTTTCTATTCAGTCGTTCATAGGAAAGGCCCTTTTTATGACCTACAGAGATCGCAACGACGGTTCACTGCTGAATTAAAAGCGGAGTCGGTTTATGATTTATGACCGGAGTTATAAACTTGACACTAGCAGGGATAGCAGGGGTATTAAACTTAATGGAATTCTACTTTTTACAGTCTGCAAAATATAAATATTTATATGAAGAAATAAATAGATATAATCTTTAGTACGGATCGTGATTTTCTTAATAAATATTATTCATCTTCAACAATACTCGTTATATTAGTTTTTTACATTGTTTTGGTGATTCAAAAATCCACGATCGGCAGGTCTGCGTTAGGTTTAAAACCTCTGTCTTACCATCGCTGGATACTATCTTCGTTTAAATACATTATATTCGGGGATTGAGAGAGATAGCGTCTGTCTATTACCATTAAAGAAATATTTGTTGATAAAGGATAGCATATACTTTAAACATACTGTATTGAACGAAATACTATACAAGTATACAAATGTAACGGTGAAAAATATATTTTACTTGTCTAACCGCATCTCGTTTCTCTCTCACTTTGGAATGAAAGTGAACTAAGAAAAATATGAAAGAAACAACTGCTACTTAATGAATGATGTTGGAAAAAGAAAGAATATTATTATGAAAAAATTCTAACAACTAACACAAAATCTGTGAGAGGTAGAGAATGAATTTGAACTAAAATTGGTTTCTGTGTTGTTGCTTCGAACTTGTAAAGCGTTAGAATAGAATTGTACGAGTGACTTCACTTCGAACTTCACCAAATAGGGCTCTGCACCAAATTGTTTACTGGGAGACGTAACTACTTTAAAAAATTATTAACTTTGTTTGTATTTTAACATTATTCCGATATCTTCTTCTTCTTTATGGATATGGATAATCCTATTATTAGCAAAGGTATTATGACTTTAGTTCTTTACAGACGAACACCTAGTTATGCTTACTTATAAGAAGAGAAATGGAATAGAAAAGAAAACGAACGCCTCCAAAAGTTGGTCAAAGAAGCAACTGTCTTAGGACAGCTGAGACCCCATTATGTTTCAAATAAATCGTATCTCGCGAATTTGATAACAATACCGAGTTTAGTGTTTTGCGTTTGTATGTCAGTATTGCATGTATTGAATACGTCGCGTATAGGTTTTACTGTTATTCCTGTGGAAAGGAAATTATTCGCATTATAGTGGAGACAGGTTTGCTTCCATCAGTATTTTTTGAAGCATGAGTACTAGGCCATTATTTACTCTTGATTAAGTTTTTCTTGGTTTTTTGTTTTTACTACCTCTCTGTTTAGTGTCCCTAGTAAGGTGACCAGCGCAATACCTCAAGATTGGAGACAAAGCGTTAGATGTCACGTACGAAAACTGCCCTCTAAGATTTTCTAGAGCACCAGTCGACAAGCTGAACCACCTACATACGAGTGTATCCTAAATATCCAAAACGAGCAAAGAACATTATATTAGTTTAAAGAAATATTAGTTAAAACACGATGTGCACACAACTTGCTTATGTGATAAACTTTCTTTACTTTGACACAATTTATTCAAATAAACATTTTTTCAACTTTGTGTGGTAAATTTACCACATACGTGACAGTGTCGGATTAGGAGAGCAAAAAGTGATGACTTTTTACGAAAAAGTACGAATTCTAAATTCAGGAGATGAAACGGAATTCCAAAATTAGAAACTCTGTACCGAAAAATAGAGGCAACTTCGAAAACAAGTTTAAAGATCGAGTTAAAAATCTCAAGTAGAATCAAATCAGTTTTCAGGATGAATCAAATGTGAAAGCAGTACTAGTTGCTGGAACATCTTCCTCACTGTTACACACTGCTTGTTGCAGTATCACCAGACGCAAAATGAATAACAGGATAAAATCAAGCCTACGATCGTAACGTCTCTCATGAGACTTTAGATAAATTAAGCAATCTTTTATGTTATTTAAACCTTAAAGTTTTCACATTAGTTTTCTAATGTGACAATCACAATCTAAAATGAAATTGGTCGATGTTAATTCTAACCAATAAAATCGCAGATAATATGAACTCCGGAATTAAACAATTCGGTTCTTATGAAACTAGAATTTCTTTATAAAGATTTCGCTTTAATGCTTAATTACTTTTTGCAGTACCGTCAGCGTGGCATAAAAATAAATGTTATATATCAGGTCAGGATTTAATCAGCTAAAAGAGGGGTTTAGCTTATGGAAGATTAAAATAAATTATTTACAACAAACGGAAGACAGAAACAGGGTGTGCTTCAGATTGTAAGTGAATATCGGCAAAAGTCTCCAGATTATAAAAGATCGACTTCATCTCAGCGTCAAGATTTGTAGTAAAAGGAAGTGATTTTCACATTTTTCTCGGAAACCGAAAATCGTACATAAAAAAGTTATAGTTAAGAATATATGTATTTTTATTAGATCTACAACTTTTGCATAACACTTTTTTTTATATGTAGTTAGTATTTCACAAAATAAGTATAGTCAAAGTTACGATAGATCGGCGAATAGTCATACTTTTAAAAATTCCAGCTGCATAGAGCTACAACACATTAAAAAAGCATAGTCTCACTCTTATTACTATATTATATATGAGACTGAAAAGGTTAAAAAAAAACCAGTTGTCTGCTATGTTAAGTATAGACCGATGTATAAACGTATGTCTGTGTTTATTTTGTAAACAAATTTAAATTTGTCAAATTTATTTATTGTTATAGAACGAACTGTCAAATTTATTATCAAAAGTTATAATATTTTAAGCATATAAGGTGTAGAAATGTTTAGTTCTTTGAAAAGAAAAGCATTGCAATATTTTGAAAATGATGGACCAACATTATTGCCGTTGACATTTATAATATTAGTAAAGTTTAACATAAATATTGGATAATTATTCAAATATTACTTAAAGCCGCAATAGAACTACAATTCCGAATTGGCTTGAACCCCAATTAGTCTGGATAATTGGAGTCCTACAGTACAAACATTTTCTGTATGTGTAAAGGACAACAGAAGCATGTAGTATAGGAGAAAAATCAGTGTGAGTGTCAAAAAGCGTGTAGTTGATGCTGGTTTTGGAGTATCCATTTCATTACAGAAAACAAGTAATCGTGTCAAAGCTCAGTCGGAAGATGAAGATGAATTTGTTAAAGATGCCGTAATAAGCGGTTAATTTATGAGAAGAATTTTTAATATAAGAATATATTTAGATGTATGCACTTAAAAAATATTCTGAAATAATAATTATTTGCAAACTAATTTCAGTGGAGAATGCTACTATTTTCAACAAAATGTCAGATATTGGATTACCATGATATGAATGCAGAATTGTCCAAGAAATGGCTTAAAGAGCAACTTATTCCCAATTTACAAGAGCAATTTTAAATGATTATGGATAGCGCACCATACATTCCAAATAATATTAGAACCTCTACTTAACACAACATGGAGAAAAGCATTTGCTTATTTATCTTTATAAAATAATATCTTAACCACACCAGAAATGCTAAAAACCGAACTTTTGTTTCTTGCTAAAGAAAACCGTTTATAAAAAGTATATGAAATTCACCCCATCACAAAGAAACATGGTCACAAAGTATGCGTCTTCCACCTTATCTCTGCAATTTCAATGCTATTGACTTAGTACAGGCCAACTGTAAAGAATTTTATATCAAAACATTGACACAGATAAGCTGAAAAATGAAAATGTTTTATCCATGTGGCAAGAATCGTTAAACAGTGTGGTTGCGGCATATTGTACAAATTGCATAAAGACCGTGGAAAACAAAATGTTGCAATGCTGAGATATTATAAAGAAGCACGACCGAAGATTTTTTTCTTATACAGATAGGTGATCCTGGATGATAGAGATAGTAATTGAAGAAGACTTATTAGTAATTGTTATTTTACACCGTTCTGGCACTGACGACTTCTTAGAATGTTTACAGTATCTATAGTGCCGTCACCTCACACATGTGAACTACACCGCTGCTTCCTAAGTTTTATTATTGTAAGTGCATAATCAATTTATTTGTGATAACAATCTAACAAGGAACTAAATACGAAGACACAGCAGTCTTACGTCAAACATAATTGCTTGGAGCTATTCTGCCTTTATTAATAATTGTGCATATTATATTATAAACAATTATATAAAGAAACATAAATGAAGAATTAAGTTTAACTTAGTTTTTGTTATTTACAAAAATAAAATGTATTGCAAATATTTCAATATGTATAAATATTAACTAATAAATAAGAAGTGCATGACAACTTAATCTTTAATAAGTTAATTTAGTAAAAAAATAGTTAATAGTACATATAGTTTTTTTAAATTATTTCACAATAGCTCTCATAGATGACGCTGTTATAAAATATATTTTGCTGTATAATAAAAGAAATACGTTTATCAAATCTTAGTCCAGGCATATCCTAGTCATACGTCAATGCCGATCTATCGTAACTTTGACTATAAATGAAATTGTAACGACGTTTTTAACAGGGGTGTATTTCCGTCACAAATTTAATGATCACAAACATAAATTTAAAACAAAGTCGACACATCTGTTAATTACGATTAAAAAAAAAAAGAAATTACAATACAAAATAATTAAGCTATGTATCAGAATAATGAGGTTTTACTAATTACAATACATAAATATCAGAAATAAAGGTTTTACCCTATATTTTACAACTTGATTAATTTTTTTTTTGATAAAAAAAATACTTTAGGTATATGAATTATTAACTAATGATTTAGCTAAAAATATTAATAATCTACCAAGACAAAAAATATACAAGTAGTATATGCAAAATTAAGAAAAAACATTAAGCAATTAATGTATTAAAATAATCATATCATTATTTTGTTGTTTTAACCATCGATCAATAGAAAATGAAAGGTGCAAGTAGCATCCAAATTCAAACAACACAATAAAAATTATATGATATGAAAAATATAACTTTAACAATTTAAATTAATCACTTAAAGAAATGTACCCACTGTTAATCATTGACATACGATTAACAAAAAGCCATATTCTACTAGAGAAAGCCGTGACGTCATCCGTAACGCAATAGAATTTCAGCGCATCCCGTGTCTCTCTAAATATCTCTCTCCGACTTCCAGTACCCGTGTTACCAGAGCCCACGATTTTTAATGTGCTATTGGGGAAAGCTTTCTCGTTACTCAATTGACCTAAAATTTTGCACAGATTATTCTTTTCATGCAATGGTACCAAACGAGAGGATGGTGGAAAAAAATTTAACTTTGAAAATATGATACGCCATATTTTAAGTAAGGAAGTTACCGCGCTGCATCCTCTACTACAATTTATTAATTATAATCGATTTTTAAAGTCAACACAAAGTGAAACTAAATATACTCCTTGTGTATTAATAATTATAAAAATCTTAACCATTATTCTTTTCTTATTCTATTCCTAATATTTTCTTTTTAGTTATTTTTCTGTTATGACAACATTGTGATAGAAGATAGAAAAATTTATTATAGAAGATAGTATACATTGTAAAGAAACATGTCTGCAGATCTTTACTCCAAGGTTTAAAATTTTTAATATTCATTCTTAGTATCAAATATTTCTAAAAATACATATTACAGAAATGATATTACCATTAGGGCTTCACACCAGCACGGTACTTTTCTCGTCTCGTCTCGCGAGTCGTATAGCTTTTACGAGACGAGACGAAATGAGACCTTTCTGAAAACTATTGAAACGGTACCGAGACTACATACGGCAAAACCCGAGAGTGTCGATTCTGGTCTCGACGTTATTTCAAAAAAAATATTGTGATAAAAATAAACTAACAGCACTATAAACGTTCAATTTTTTTATTACAAAAAAGGTTAGGTTGTAAATTTACGAAATACAAAATCTGGTAAACAAACATATTGTTACAATTTTACTAGGCGCAACGGCGTGTGTGCGTAGCAGCTAGCCTTCTATGTATGTGCCGTAGTACGGCCGCGACTGTGGGTTCAATTAATCACCGAGCGGAGTAATTATTTTTACTTTTTAGTCGAGTTGTAACTTATAAAATTAAGAAATAGCCACAGTTAATAATATAATAAATTAATAATAAGAAGGATTTACACTTTTACAGACTTTATTTATTCACACAAAACAATTACAACTATTTACAATAACTGTTTATTATTTCACTTATTCATTGCTGACTGACTGTTGTTGACTGAACTGCTTTCGCTTACGGACTGACTTGTGACGCCACGCAGTGTGGCTTACGCAGTAGAATACCTCTTCTCTCGACATCTTTGACATTCGAGAATAATTCTATATGCAATTATGCATTACGCTGTTTGACCTTCTGACTATTTCTATGACGTACCACTAAACACGCGTAGTATTTAGTTTTAGAAAGATCACGCTAATACGTAAATACAGATATGCGCGGTATGCTATTGTTTACGCATTCTTTATTGTGTTATATTCGAGAACAGCGCAACTTATCCAGTATATAGCCTTTTGTTTATTTCATGTCGCTGAGGTATTTATACAGGGATGAGCAAACTTTTCTGCTGATTCTGAATTGTGATACACATTCTGATTCTGATTGCAAATGTGGTATATTATTCAGAATTAGCAGAAAGGGTTGTACACCCTTTTAAAGTAAACAAAGGTTGTTTACTTGACACTTGACGAATATAACACAAAAAGCAATTCGTAAACAAATGCATATCGCGTATATCTGTTATTTATGTACTCGCGCGTTCCTTCTGGAACTAATTATACTGTGAATCTACAAGTGGTGGTGTGCAGCTATATCTAGTCTGAGTTGTAAGGTCAAACTCTTTATGCTTAAAATGTCTAGTTAGGACTTGCTCCTAGTAAACTGTATTTCACTACACGTAATAGAAGCATAGAGAGTTTTCTATATGCTTAGAGTTCTTTTAAAGAGACTAGCAAATTTGCAAATAATAACACTTGTTGATTTCACTTAAATACATTTATTAATTGACCAACTTATTTAATTACATGCCGCAGAGCTAAACATAAGCGTTAGCCTATAAATATCTTTCTCTAATGTATTTTTACTAATTTAAAATATTATAATTGAACTTAAAATACATCATTCGATTAATGATGACAAAAGAGCGTCTATTCTAGTTAAAACACAAATTTTATCACTGCGATTGTAGTTTCTAAATTAAATATAATATAATTCGTTTTATATTATGTCACAAAACTCGTGTTGATTCTTGGATGTACGAAGTTTATCTGATGTAATAGTGTTTGGCGCCAACCCATAAGCGTGGGCAAAGCCAAACCTTGAGGGGATGAGCGCATGCGTTGTCACATAAGCCCTCGTGGCTTACGCAATAGTAACATTATTTGAACCGATGTCTGTTTTAGTAAATAATATCTTATGACGAACAAATAATGTTCATGAAATCTTTAAATAACAATAACATTATAGTAAATTATGATTACACATTTATGAACTGTTTTATTTCTAACCAAGTATAGAACGTCATAGAAATATTCAGAAGGTCAATATTGTATTAGCAAAACTGCGTATACGAATTATTCTAGAAAGTCAAAGATGTCGAGATAAGAGGTATTCTGCTACGCCACTCATTGATATAAAAGGAATCAGAGCACTGCCTCGCAAGTCAGTCCGCAAGAGAAAGTCAGTCAGTCAGCAATGAATAGTGAACAAGTAAAATGAAATAAACAGTAATTGTTTTGTATTAATAAATAAAGTGTAAATCTTTCTTATTATTTTAATTGTGGCTATTCTTTTTTTAACGTTACAACGCGACTGAATAGTGAAAATAATTATTTTTTTTTTTTTTTTTTTTTTTTTATTAAAAAATGCTTTGGCTTATTCAACCTGCTTGCCATTACATAAAAACTTTACAATAATTATTTAAAATATTTACATAATAATAATGTCGATATTAATAATAAAATACAGTTTATATTTCAATTTTATTAGCTATTATGAAATTATAGATTTTCTTTGAGCATTCTTCTATACTAATCAGGTAGGATATGTTTGCGGGAAAAAAAGTCTCCTCAGCTAAGTTGTACATCAAATCGTCAATTTCTTTTTTTAATAGTCTGCATCCTGTAGTTACACTTCTTTGCTTGTAGTTAACCTGCCAGTCTATATTACTTCTTTCATTGACAATTATTTTGACATCTTTATAATTCCATTTGATATCAAGGAATTCCCCATTAAGGCAAGCTTCCTTTGCTAGTTTGTCAGCAATTTCATTTCCTTTTATACCAGAGTGACCGGGGATCCATAGGATTTTAATATTTATACCTCTATTCTTTGATTTTAAAAGATATTTTTTAATTGAACAAATCTTGTAGTTATTATTTTTTAAAAATATCGTTGTTTAAAGATTGACATACACTATTAGAGTCTGTGATTATAAATATATTTATACTATCTTTTTTTTATTTTTTTTTTTTTTTTTTTTTTTTTTTTTTATTTTTTTTTATTTAACGTCGGCCTATTTCCGATGCTGAGTCCTATCACCGACGACCTCCTTCAATGTTGGCAGTATTTATGGTGTCGTGGCCTCATATATGTGGACTACACCACTGCCTAATAAATGTACGATTATGTATGACCATAATCAATATAAGTTCATAATAACCAAACCCAGAAAATATATATCTGGTCCGGGGATCGAACCCGAAGACACAGCAGTCGGCGTCAAGCATCAATGCTCTCGCCCACTGTGTCGTCTATTATTATTTATACTATCTTTAAATTTTATCAGAATTCTTCAGAATCTTATCGGTTCTGTTTTGGCTATTGCTTCTTAAATTATATCTCTCTTTAGTTTTACTTGTGTAATTATCTATTTCATGTAGGGTTTCTCTGTTTGTTGCAGAAGACGAACAGTATTGTGATTTATTTTCTATATGTTGATTTGACTTATTTGTGTTAGTATCATTGGAGCAACTCGATCTTTCAATTAAAGTGTTTAACATTTCGTTCAAAAGTTCTAAATTATCTGATGGGGTATTAGTAATTGGATCCATTCTTCTTTTCCTCGTTACTGCTGATACGGAATCTCTGTCTTTATTTGTATTATAATGTTTATCAGTTTGAACGTGAGTTGGTGGTTTGTTATTATGAATCGTTGTTGTTTTTTTATTGTTTCTCCTTGTTAATGGTTTCGGTTTGTATGCTGGAATGTTGTATTTAGTATTGTTGTCTATTTCAATTGTAGGGAAGTTATTATTAAAATTATTAAATAAATCGAATCTATTTTCAGTTCTTACGGAGTATAGGTAGTCCTTATTTCCATTTCCGTCTATTTCCAGCCTTGCTTCCTGAAAACTGAGATTGTGCTGAGCCATTACTTCCTTAATTTTTCTTTGTTTTTCTCTTTCCGGGCAATTAATGTCCATAGCTTGATGCGCACCCTTACAATTAAAGCAATAATGTGATTCCGCTTTACATTCATTATTTTTATGATCATTGTTTCCACAAAATTTGCAGATTGTGAATTTCGATCTACAGAATTTAGAAGAATGACCATATCTTAAACAGTTATGACATTGAATAGAGGGGAGAATATACGGTTCACACGTTTTCCTTACTCTCCAAATGTACACGTATTCAGGCAGCGTCAAACCGTCAAAGAACACTTTTATTGTTGTACAAGGAACATATTTAATATTATTGTCCTCTGTGGTTTTCCTATTTAAACGTTGCACTCTTTTCACCTTGAACGGTGCACACTCTATATTGTTAAGTAAATCTTCTTCCGAAACATCCAAATCCACACCTTTAATGATTGCGGCTTTAGTTGTCCAAAAATATGGTATATAAGCTTCATATTCCTGCTTCTTTAGCGTTGAATCGGTAACAAATTTATTAGCTAAACTAGCTGTGGCACATTGAACTATAACCTTGTTTTTCCCAACTTTTTTTATATCGATAATGTCTTTTTTATCACTTATCTTACATATTAATTGTCCTAGTTTTAGACAACTGAAATTATACTTTACGTCATTGTTTACTTTTTTGGTAATTATGACCTTGTAAACTGAATTGGTATTTTCTGTGTTGTACAGATTTGTTACGAATGTTTTAGTTGTATTACTGGCTAAATATGAAACACTAGTATCATTATCACTTGTTGTATTATTTATTTTATCTACAAGTAGATTATAAGTCTTTAATGGGGCCCCTGCCCCGTCCATATTTATTTGTAACCAGTAACTAACAAAAAAATAAAATTTTCAATTTACTAAAATAAAATTTAAAAAAAAATAAAAAACAACAAAAAATTCTATTGATGTTTAAATTATAATAATACAGCTGCTATTAATTATTATCAAAAACTATTCAAACCGTTCGATTCAAGCGTTACAACTCGACTGGTGAAAATAATTACTCCGCTCGGAATTAAAAATAACCCAATTCGCAAGCGTGATACAAAAGGTTCGAGGATTATTTTACCTTCTCTTTATTCCTTGCTCACCTTTAGAAAGCTTTGAATACACTATAATCATTTTTAAGTTAGTAAGAAAAATTGGTTAAAATCTAGGTTACTTTGCAAAAGAATAAATTGTCCAAAATTTAAAAAATATTCTAGCAAGTGTCAACCATTTTGGAATCCTTATTATTTGCGCCAACTTTTAATGTTACTTGCCAAACTCGCATAGTACTTTTTTTTTCAGTACAGTCACTTAAAGTTGGATGAAGAATTTATCTTGAAAATTTGGTTGGAAAAAAAGTGTCAATATCTTCCAAGCTAGAGCAGTTGGGTTTACATTTTAGACAAGAGTTTTTAGAAAAATTATTCAGGATCACATAACAAAAATTTTTTTTTAAAAAAGTTAAGATTTGTAGCAACAGGAGTGAAAAGACTGTAACAGGGTGCACATTTTCTCGATTTTTTTTAAATGAAAATAATTTTTAAAATATTGAACATAGAATTTTTTTTAATATTTTTCTGATAACTTATCACTTGGCTTATAACCCACAACCGGCTTGACGTCGATTTACGGGACACCCTGTATGTATATGTATAATTTTCATGCCGGCTAGAAATTATACGAGTTGCAAAATTAAGCAAAGGCCTGTATTGACGATAGAACGATAATGATCTAAACCTCCTAGCTATCAATATTTTTGATAGTTTTCTGCTATTTATACTTACTCTAAGGCAAAGTTCCTTTTGGCAGGAAGTTCATAACACTAAATTAAAAACACGAAATATTCTGACTTCAACACAGAACTGTTGCGCCAAAGTGTATAAATATTACAATTTTATATAATTTTAGTTTAACAAAAAACTGAATATTACACAACGAAACTTTAATACATTGTTTATTCCATATAAATATGTTATATATCTTTCTAGGTAGTCTGCCAACGATGTTGTTTACTGTATAAAGTTATTTTTCTTGCATGCGTATTGATTCTTGCTATATTTACTTTATTAACAACAACTACCTCTGGGAGTGTAAGTAAATCAATATTAAGAAACATGTAACTAGAATTTAATTAAACATGTGAATTGGCAAACAAATGAAAAATGCATCTCTCAGCTTAAATCGTTTGTGTTGACCTTGTATGTTAAAATTGTAAAATGTGTAAAGGCGTTTATTAGTACTCTTCGAACCTGTCCAAGATTAATATAAGTATTCTTAAATATTAATTCTTAAATTAAATAAAATTATACTTGTTATAAAATATAATTAATATGTAATTATTTGATGAAATCATATTAATTTTTTAGAATCCAATTAATACCAGATATGAGTATGGCTTTGTTGTACGCAATTTTCCTGAAAAACGTAGAATTTCTTGGTGTGTTCCGCTGCACTACAAGAAAAACATAAAAGCTTCCAGTCTTCCTGTAGCTTTAGCTTCATTTCCTGGAAGTGGAAACACCTGGTTACGATACTTACTTCAGCAAGTCACTGGAATTTTAACTGGATCTGTTTACAAAGACTATTATCTGAAGGAAAATGGATTTCCTGCAGAATTTGTTTCTAACAATTCTGTTCTGCTTGTAAAAACACATGAATTTGGTGAGAAGCAAAGAAGAGATTTTTCTAAAGCTATCCTTTTAATTAGAAATCCTAAAGGAGCTATACAGGTAAAGTTGTTAGAATATTTTTTACTTTGACTATATCATAATGAATTTAATTAGTTATATTTAAATTGTAATATTTATGTTAAATTATTAGTAGCTTCAGAAAATAAGTCTTCACTTTATGACAGCGAAACAGAATCTTCTATTTTTCGAGTACATTTCTCTACTTAAATATAATTACTATTTCCAAAAACAAATAATTCCTAGTCTTAAACAAATACAATTATTCCCTATTACTATACGTAATTGATTTTAACCTGACCCTCATAAGCCCTGGTATTTTTATTACGGTTAAATATTTGCTTAATAACTTTAAAATAGCAACTGCAAGTACCTAATAGATTACAACATTAGAACGAATTGTAAAGAAGCATATAACTAAAAAACTTATAACTAATTGATTATTAATAAATAAAAAGCTTGTGTACTATGTCTAAATTTCCATAAAAGTGTACTATAAATAGATAAAGTGGGTTACTAGAACCTCAAATGTCCAATTATTTTTTAATAACTCCTTATATGTTAGGAGATATTAACAATTAAAAAAGTCATTTTGTCTTTTTAATTATTAAAGTGACTATTCAACGTTGTACAACATTCCAAATGCATGTGACCTACCAACCGCCATGTTGCTATCTCTTTTATACAACAGAGCGTAAAAGAGATATATTTTTGACAGAACTCTGACAAGTTCACAGGTTACCAACGTTACAGCTCATTAATCTCTGCTACATGTATTTATATATCAAGATATCACATATTATTTACAGCTGTTTCGAGTAACAATAAAATTTCAATATTACGTCTGCCGTAACCAGGGTAAATAAAATAAAAACTTATTATTCTTTGCTAACTAACGCATACGTACTAGATACACAGGACTTCAAACAACTACAAAACATTACCACAGCACTGACCTAATCAACAAATAACTGACCTATCCAATATAATTTTACGTCATAATTGTCGACATCTGTAGCGCTAAAACTACAATTCAAATTTTACACTACTTTATTGCGCGTATAAGCCTTTACCGCATGAAACGGGATTATTAAGGAGTCGCAAACAGGTTCAGGTTAACAATTTTTGCCAATAACGAAAAATTGTTATCTAATATTTTATTCTATATGCTGTAAAATACTTTCTTATTCTATATTTTACAATATTACTACAATATCGAAATATTTAAAATATTTTTTTACTACAGATTTGATAGGAAAAAGCAATACAATTTTAATGACGATGTAAATTATTTATCACATTTATAAAATTTTCTTATTAATTATTGTTTTTTCCTAATAATAAATACAAATTATATTTATACTTATATTATATTTATATTCAGACAACGAGATAATGTGAAGCACTGCGTTCACATTCCAGTCATGACGGCTGTTCTTCTTATTATTTTACGAGATATTTTAGGGTATCTCTTTTGCATCACAAATAATTGACGAAGTCAAAATAATAATAAGTTGGTAATAGCCCGGTCAATATAGACATTTCAAATAACAAAAATTCCCGAAGAGCCAAATATTGACCGGATTAAAATCATAATTTTTAATTAAATATTAAGGCGGAAAACAAACAAATATTTATCATTTTATTTTTTTAATTTCAATTTTAGCTCAAATTATAAATTTATATATATTATATAACAAATTATCTCAAATTATTTATAAATATTTTACGTAAATATAGTAATTGTTAAGAATATTTGGCAATGATGCAGTACAATTTTTTCTTAAAATGTGTCGTTAGTTTCCCACAAACATGGACACTCGCGGATTAAGTTTATAAAGAAAATAAAAATGATATAGTCAAAATTACGATAGTTCGGCGGTGACGAATGGCTGGGGAATCCCTGGATTAAGATTTGATGAACGTATTTCACTTATTATACAGCAAAATATATTTCATAACAGCGTTATCTATGAGGGAGCTATTGTAAAATAATTTACAAAAACTATGTTTAGAAATGATTCACATTGAAATAAACTATTTTTTACTAAATTAACTTATTAAAGATTTTGTTGTCATGTACTTCTTATTTATAAATTAATATTTATACATGTCATGTCATTTTTGTAAATAATAAATAACTGAGTTAAAAATTTATTCTTTATTTATGTTTCTTTATATAATTGTTTGAAAATTTTGTTAAAATTCTTCACAGTTGGCCTATACTAAGTCAAAGGATTGAAATCGCAGTGATAAGGTGAAAAGTGGATGCAATACTATGTGATCATGTATCTTTATGATGCAGTAAATTTCATATACTTTTGAAAGACGGTATTCGTTAGCAAAGAAGCAGAAGTTCGGTTTTCGCATTTGTGGAGTGATTGAGATATTATTTTTATGAAGGGGTCTTAATATTTTTATAACAATACTAGCAAACCCGGCGAACTCCGTTTCGCCATCAGATGGCTTCGTTTTATGTAACATTTTGTTTGGTGATTAAAAGATGAAGAAAATTTTTTTTGTTGTTTTATATTTGAAAAGGAAAAATTTTATTCTAGCAATGTTGGTAATAGCTAGCAATGTTGGTTATAGTAGAATGTTGGGTTTGCTAGTTATTTGTTCAGCAACCAAATTAGGATATGAGCATGCGGTAGTCCACGCTTCTGCCATTCCACCAAGTACATATAACAACGTGTGTCACCAAAAACTCGATACTTAGTAAGCACATCCATCATAACCTTGAGTTTTTGCTGAAATACTCTGGCGATTATGCCATGGCGATCTTGCGGTTTTTGGCCCAGTTCCAACTCGCGTTCAATTTCCGTCCACTTCGGATTGCATGTGAACGTAATAAATAAATCCGGAGTTCCATAATTTCGCACGTACGTCATAGCGTCTTGAGCGTATTCGTGCATGTGTCGTGGGCTTCCGATATAAGATGATGGGATAATCGTCAGACATCCAATATTCTGAACATCACCATCTGAATGAATAGCATCACGCAAGTGTATATAGTCCTCAGATCGTAGCTTTGCCTGATTGAATCGGATGAACGCTCAACGTTCGGTCTCGACTTTGACATACATGTCGACAGCGAATTGCTGGAATAGCCGACGGCACTTCAGAATGACATTCTCCTCATGTGTACGAATCATCATACGATACGCATAGTAATTCATTGCGCTTAGATTTTTATTCGTTGATACGCCTGAAAATGCAAAATTAAATGAATTGTTAATGGAAACCAATAATAGCAATAATTAGTGTGTGAATATTGTACCTGTAATTGGATCGACCATCTTCAACGTGATGTCGTATCCGTCTTGCCCTTGTCAATAAATGATTGGATATTGTAACGCATCGTACAAACGATGTGTCTCGTTTACACGATGCATGATATTGCTTCTTCCCTGAACGACAATGTCCCGCGATTTAGTTGGATCGCCAACAATAATTGCAGCAACATCATTAACGGTGGGTGCATTGAATCTTCGCACATGTTCACCTGTTGGGGTACAATCCGCTCTTATGACAAATTTGTGCGTATCCGATGGCATTCGTTCCAATGCTGTTTTGAATATATTAACCACAGCATTATTAGCGTAAAAAATGCTTGTAACTTTCAATAATTCGTCTCTTTAACTGTTGTGTTCCCTGTATATTGCACCGCACATTCAGCTGATCCACCATCGACGAAATGAAATATATTTGCAGAAATTGATGCGGTTCATCTGGTGTTGACACCATTGAACAATGCAAATGATATATTTGTCCTTGTATCTGTAATTGCAAACAATCATTTGTTGAAGAATACGGTGTAACTTCTGATCGTGTGATGGTGTAGTTTTTTTTTTTTTTTATTTAACGTCAGCCTATTTCCGATGCTGAGTCCTATCACCGACGACCTCCTTCAATGTTGGCAGTATTTATGATGTCGTGGCCTCATATATGTGGGCTACACCACTGCCTAATAACTGTACGATTATGTCTGACCATATTCAATATAAGTTCATAATAACCAAACCCAGAAAATATATATCTGGTCCGGGAATCGAACCCGAATACACAGCAGTCGGCGTCAAGCATCAATGATGGTGTAGTGTGTGGTGTATATGTAGTTGTTATGTGTTGCAATTTATTGTGTTGGTGTGAGTTATTAGTTATGTGTGTTGTATCTTTTACCTAGCAAGTCGGCATGAAGCCGCCTCCTCGAATGATATTAGCTCTAAAGGAAGTCATGCGAAAGCAGTTATTGTATTCAAGGATGTGTTGAAGAAAATGGCTGGAATCGGGATCACTTCCATCGAACAATGGTTTCAGTGGCTGTGGTGGTGTAAGTAATGGATCCAGTTTGACTTTTCCACTTGCGCAGCACAATCCAGCCGTTTCTCTTTTGAACTTTAACGCATTGCAATATCAGCATATAGTCGTCGTTGGTCCAATATCTAAATTTTCATCATCACTGTAGTTCGCAGTGGGATCATATTGGAATGCAAAGCGATTGTATGATGCCAATGATCTTCGTGTGCTCACGCGTTGTCTCAATCGGGCATTTACTCTTATTATATTTTGTCTTTCTTCGCTTAAGTTCTGTGAATACATTTGTTGCTGGCTTGCATGTCTTGTGCGGCGGCCGATGTTCGCACGTCGTCCTCTAGGCATTTTGGACTATGGACAGAGTGGTGAATGTAACCTGAAATGCACGATCCACATAATTTACACAGTTCAACTTACCACCTTAAAGACAAATGCCTGCTGTTGAAATTGAATAAAAATTTGCGCAAAATTTGATTTGATGGTTTCCAATTGAAATATTAGGAAACGAATAACTTATTTTTTTAACTTTTTTTTCACAATTTCACAGTGAACACAATACCGGTTTGTCACATGAAATTAACTGAGCAGAGAACAATGAGTAGCTGTCAAACAATGTATCACGCACTGGCGCCATCTACTTAAAATATTGGTTTGTATCTATGCTATGTATTAGAGATGGCGCTGTATGTGAAAAAAGATTTTCCCGCTTTTCTGTTGAAATTTTTCCTGAATTCCTGAATTTTCTTGCTATAAACCTCACGGAGCCCGAGACCTTTCCAACGAATGCAAAACCGTGGAAATCGGTTCGTGCGTTCTGGAGTTATAACGTCAGGAAGGAAAACCCGACTTATTTTTATATAGTAGATTATTTAGAATGTATGTTGCGTTATCCATGATCATTAAGAATGGCTCTTGTAAATCAGCAATAACTTGTTCTTTAAACCATTTCTTAAACAAATCTGCATTCATATTATGGTAATGCATTTCAGGTTACATTCACCACTCTGTCCATAGTCCAAAATGCCTAGAGGACGACGTGCGAACATCGGCCGCCGCACAAGACATGCAAGCCAGCAACAAATGTATTCACAGAACTTAAGCGAAGAAAGACAAAATATAATAAGAGAAAATGCTCGATTGAGACAACACGAAGATCATTGGCATCATACAATCGCTTTGCATTCCAATATGATCCCACTGCGAACTACAGTGATGATGAAAATTTAGATATTGGACCAACGACGACTATATGCTGATATTGCAATGCGTTAAAGTTCAAAAGAGAAACGGCTGGATTGTGCTGCGCAAGTGGAAAAGTCAAACTGGATCCATTACTTACACCACCACAGCGACTGAAACCATTGTTCGATGGAAGTGATCCCGATTCCAGCCATTTTCTTCAACACATCCTTGAATACAATAACTGCTTTCGCATGACTTCCTTTAGAGCTAATATCATTCGAGGAGGCGGCTTCATGCCGACTTGCTAGGTAAAAGATACAACACACATAACCAATAACTCACACCAACACAATAAATTGCAACACATAACAACTACATATACACCACACACTACACCATCATTGATGCTTGACGCCGACTGCTGTGTATTCAGGTTCGATCCCCGGACCAGATATATATTTTCTGGGTTTGGTTATTATGAACTTATATTGATTATGGTCAGACATAATCGTACAGTTATTAGGCAGTGGTGTAGCCCACATATATGAGGCCACGACATCATAAATACTGCCAACATTGAAGGAGGTCGTCGGTGATAGGACTCAGCATCGGAAGTAGGCCGACGTTAAATAAAAAAAAAAAAAAAAAAAACTACACCATCACACGATCAGAAGTTACACCGTATTCTTCAACAAATGATTGTTTGCAATTACAGATACAAGGACAAATATATCATTTGCATTGTTCAATGGTGCCAACACCAGATGAACCGCATCAATTTCTGCAAATATATTTCATTTCGTCGATGGTGGATCAGCTGAATGTGCGGTGCAATATACAGGGAACACAACAGTTAAAGAGACGAATTATTGAAAGTTACAAGCATTTTTTTACGCTAATAATGCTGTGGTTAATATATTCAAAACAGCATTGGAACGAATGCCATCGAATACGCACAAATTTGTCATAAGAGCGGATTGTACCCCAATAGGTGAACATGTGCGAAGATTCAATGCACCCACCGTTAATGATGTTGCTGCAATTATTGTTGGCGATCCAACTAAATCGCGGGACATTGTCGTTCAGGGAAGAAGCAATATCATGCATCGTGTAAACGAGACACATCGTTTGTACGATGCGTTACAATATTCAATCATTCATTGGCAAGGGCAAGACGGATACGACATCACTTTGAAGATGGTCGATCTAATTACAGGTACAATATTCACACACTAATTATTGCTATTATTGGTTTCCATTAACAATTCATTTAATTTTGCATTTTCAGGCGTATCAACGAATAAAAATCTAAGCGCAATGAATTACTATGCGTATCGTATGATGATTCGTACACATGAGGAGAATGTCATTCTGAAGTGCCGTCGGCTATTCCAGCAATTCGCTGTCGACATGTATGTCAAAGTCGAGACCGAACGTTTAGCGTTCATCCGATTCAATCAGGCAAAGCTACGATCTGAGGACTTTATACACTTGCGTGATGCTATTCATTCAGATGGTGATGTTCAGAATATTGGATGTCTGACGATTATCCCATCATCTTATATCGGAAGCCCACGACACATGCACGAATACGCTCAAGACGCTATGACGTACGTGCGAAATTATGGAACTACGGATTTATTTATTACGTTCACATGCAATCCGAAGTGGACGGAAATTGAACGCGAGTTGGAACTGGGCCAAAAACCGCAAGATCGCCATGGCATAATCGCCAGAGTATTTCAGCAAAAACTCAAGGTTATGATGGATGTGCTTACTAAGTATCGAGTTTTTGGTGACACACGTTGTTATATGTACTCGGTGGAATGGCAGAAGCGTGGACTACCGCATGCTCATATCCTAATTTGGTTGCTGAACAAATAACTAGCAAACCCAACATTCTACTATTACCAACATTGCTAGCTATTACCAACATTGCTAGAATAAAATTTTTCCTTTTCAAATATAAAACAAAATAAAAAATTTTCTTCATCTTTTAATCACCAATCGAAATGTTACATAAAACGAAGCCATCCGATGGCGAAACGGAGTTCGCCGGGTTTGCTAGTAATAATATATATATTTCACAAATTTGGATTTGTTTACAAAATAAGCACAGACATACGTTTATACATCAGTCTATACCTTGTAACGAAGAAATCATGGGAATGTAATTCTTCATTACATTTGATAATCATAAAATATAATATAGAAAAATAAACCCAAAAACCCTTTAAATAGATTTAAAGATAAAATATTTAATTAAAACAGTAAAACAAAAATATAAAGTATTAAAACAAAATATTAGATATTAGACCGGTCAAAATAAACGTTTCAATTAGCTATAATTTGCATAGAGCTGAAA